>OX101784.1:8780121-8895121 GCA_944452715.1 Ophion slaviceki | reverse complement strand
ATTGTATCCTTATTTGCCCGAAAGTAAAACTGGGGCATAATAAATCATATAAATCAATCAATCAATCTCTCCTGGGAATTTTGGTGTATAAAGTGCTAAATGACTTCGTGCCTGATTATATTCAGGAGTTATTTAACAGAGTTAATCCTGGTATCCGCGTGTCGCAAAGATTGCCTCCCTCCACATTTGCCATCCCTTTCGCTAGGACATTAATTTAAAGTAACTCGGTCTCTGTGTCGGCATGTCGTCTTTGGCACTCGTTACCGGTGAGTGTAACAAGTTCTCCCTCGCTGGATATCTTTAAATTGCGACTTTTTGAGCATCTGCTCGGCGGTGAGTTGCTGGGAGGGGGGCGTTGAGTGGGTCATTCGGTGGACCAGTGCTTTGGTTTGAGTTTGACTTTTTTTCATCATTTTGGTTACATTTTGGCTACATATCGTTAAAATTTTCTGATGTTGGCTATTTTTGGTTTATATTGTTTTTTTGTTTTTATTTTGTTTTTCTGCTTTCTTCGCTTTCTTTTTTCTTTTTCCTTCTGGGCATATTCTATTTTATTTTGCCTTATTTTATTTTATTTTATTTTATTTTATTTACCTAATATATGGAATTTGCTTACTTCGGTGGTTTATTTTGCGTGCGTGATTTGTAATCGCGTTATATCTTTTTCTTTATTTCTTTACTTGACAACTTGCGTGCGTTATTCCTTAAGTTGGTTGATGTCACCGGACTCGTTGGATATTTGGGTTATGCATTATTTTTTATTTCTTTAGACAGTTTCTTTTGCCACTTGGTTAACCGAGTATGCTATAGATAGGCATGCACTTTAAGCATGTAAGCATTTTCTGCGTTATTTTTCGATTATTTTGGCTGTAATTCGTTTAACCATGCGTTACCTTATTTTGTTTTATTATTATTTTTTTTATTTTATTTTATTTTATTTGATTTTATTGTTTTATAATTATTATTTAAGCTTAAGTTTATCATTTTTCGTTGCTAAGGACTACTGGTGGTAGTTCCGCTAAGCTCTACTGCGGTAGAAAGTAATATTCTTTATGTACATTGTTTGCCCGAAAGTTTTTTAAACTAAGGCATAATAAACTGTATCAATCAATCTCTCTCTCTCTCTCTCTCTCTCTCTCTCTCTCTCTCTCTCTCTCTCTCTCTCTCTCTCTCTCTCTCTCTCACGGCTACGCTACACTCTAACTGTCCACTGCTACTCTCCTGTTATGCATGCTCACAAATCTGATAACGATAAAACCAAAACAAAAATATAACGGCTGAACCGCTCATTTCATTTTTACAGGACAAACTCAATCTACGCATGAATACAGATAAAAACATTCCAACTACAAATTCAAAGACTACAATCGATGCTGTATTCTCGCGGTATTTGGAAACACTGCAGTCGCAAGTCTATGTGTCTTATTACAGTTACCACAAACCAATCATTTCATGTATAAAAGAAACTGATCAATAAATGTTCAAACTTGATTCTTTATGCTATTTTCGCATTGTTTTATTACAAAATAAATTTTGATCAAAACCAATGCACGACCTCAATTTTCCCACACCAAACTGATGCGAGCTCACATGTTTACACATCAATTTTCGTGAGTTACATGCCAACTCACTACTCGTTTTGTTCGTACGCGATAGAGCTTGAAGGGAGACTTTTTCTCAGCGAGTGATGATGGGACACTCTGTTGGGAGACTAGATCTGAACGAGTGGTGCTGGAGCACTCTTGGGAGACTAGGCCTGAACGAGTGGTGATGGAACACTGACTCCAAGATTTTTCTATCCTAGCTTGTAGGATATTTTGGATGCTGGGATGGAGGGAGAAGAAGTTTCTCGAAAAGTGTACTTTCGTCATGCGTTAATTTTTTGATCGATGGAAACGATGTAGGAAATTTAGGAGTGCATATGATTGGTCGAGTTGGAAGGGGAAATATTTATGGAAACTATGATTGGGTGCAGGCTGTGATGTGTGCAATCTCCATCTCGATTCTCGGAAACTAGTCCACGTCTCGTTATCTGGAGCGTTAGAAAAATATGGGGAGGGAAAAGGGCCTTGGTCGCGTTGCCGCGCTTGCCTCAAGATAGGCTTTGTTGACTCAGGTGTGAGAGCGCATGGGAAATACCAACGTAGTTTTATTGCCGGGCCAACTTTTCGGCATGGAGGATTTTCTTTTGGAGAATGTATATTTTTGTGGAGTAAGGATTTCGATATTTTCGTGTGTCATCTTGTGTTCTACGTTCTTATGGCTAAGGAATTTATCATCAACTGCGTTTGAGGGTTGCGTGTAGATATGGTTAAGCCCGACTGTGCTCTCGCGTGGGAAATTATGCGCGACGCTCGCTTCTTATCGATATATTTCGTTTCGGCTGTGGTACGCATAATTCTAAAGAAAATATAAGGACCCGTCGAGGGAGGAGGATCGAGACCGCGGGAACCATTCGGATCACCGATTTTATCTTTGTTAAATAAACAATGCTCCTACCGTCGTTTTCGCTGCAACGTCAGACTTCTGGACCCGATCTGAACGGAAGTAAGATAAAATCAGAGACGATTTCGGGGCAGGAATAACGGGAACTTCCGACCAAGGCCCCAATAACCATCCCGAGCACGGATTTTATCATTGTTAAATAAACAAAGATCCTACCGTCGTTCTCGCAGCATCATCAGACATCTCGGCTCAATCTGAAAGGAAGTAAGATAAAATCGGAGACCAATTTGTGCGCAGGAATATCGGTAATGTCCGATCGAGGCCCCGGGAACCATTCGGATCACCGATTTTATCTTTGTTAAATAAACAATGGTTCTACCGTCGATCTCGCAGCATCGTCAGACTTCTCGACACAATTTGACCGGAAGTAAGATAAAATCGGAGACGAATTCGATGCAGTAATATCGGGAATGTCCGATCGAGACCCCGGGAACCATTCCGAGCACCGATTTTATCTTTGTTAAATAAACAAAGCTCCCACCGTCGTGCTCGCAGCATCGTGAGATGTCTCGGCCCAATCTGACAGGAAGTAAGATAAAATCGGAGACGAATTGGGGGCAGGAATAGCGCAAATGTCCGATCCCGACCGCGAGAACCATTGCGAGGACCGATTTTATGTTTGTTAAATAAACAAAGCTCCTACCGTTGATCCCGCAGCATCGTCGGAATTCTCAACCCAATCTGACGGGGAGTAAAATAAAATTGGAGACAAATTCGAGGGAGTAAAATCGGGAATGTCGGATCAAGGCGCCCCGAACAATGCTGATCACCGATTTCATCTATATTAAATAAACAACGCTCCTACCGTCGTTTTCGCTGCATCGTCAGACTTCTCGACTCAATCTGACCGGAAGGAAGGTAAAATCGGAGACGAATTCGGGGCAGTAATATCGGAAATGACCGATCGAGGCCCCGGGAAGCATTCTGATCGCCGATTTTATGTTTGTTAAATAACCAATGCTCCTACCGTCGTTTTCGCAGCAGCGTCAGACTTCTCGCCCCAATCTAACCGGAAGTAAGATAAAATCGGAGATGAATTTGGGGCAGGAATATCGGGAATGTTCGACCGAGGCCACGAGAACCATTCCGAGCATCGATTTTATCTTTGTTACATAATCAAAGCATTGACCGTCGTTCTCGCAGCATCGTCATACTTCTCGACCCAATCTGACCGGAAGTAAGATAAAATCGGAGACGAATTCGGGGCAGTAATATCGGAAATGTCCGATAGAGGCCCCGGAACCATTCCGATCAACGATTTTATATTTGTTAAATGAACAATGCTCCTACCGTCGTGTTCACAGCATCGTCAGACTTCTCGCCCTAATCTGACCGGAAGTAAGACAAAATCGGAGACGAATTTGGGGCAGGAATATCGGGAATGTCCGGCCGAGGCTCCGAGAACCATTCCGAGCACCGATTTTATCTTTGTTAAATAATCAAAGCTCCCACCGTCGTGCTCGCAGCGTCGTCAGACTTCTCGACCCAATCTGACCGGAAGTAAAATAAAATCGGAGACAAATTCGGAACAGTAAAATCGGGACTGTCCGATCGAGGCCCGGGGAACCATTCGGAGCAAGGATTTTATCTTTGTTAAATAAACAATTCTACTCCCGTCGTTTTCGCAGCATCGTCAGACTTCTCGACGCAATCTGACCGGAAGTAAGATAAAATCGGAGACAAATTCGGGCCAGTAATATCAGGAATGTCCGATCGAGGCCCCGGCAACTATTCCGATCACCGATTTCATCTTTATTAAATAAACAATGCTTCTACCGTCGTTTTCGCTGCAACGTCAGACTTCTAGACCCGATCTGACCGGAAGTAAGATGAAAGCGGAGACGATTTCGGGGCAGGAATATCGGGAACATCCGACCGAGGCCCCTAGAACTATTCCGAGCAACGATTTGATCTTTGTTGAATAAACAAAGCTCCTACCGTCGTTCTCGCAGGATCATCAGACTTCTCGGCTGAATCTGAGCGGAAGTAACATAAAATCGGAGACGAATTCGGGGCAGTAATATGGGGACTGTCCGATCGAGACCGCGGGAACCATTCGGATCACCGATTTTATCTTTGTTAAATAAACAATGATTCTACCTTCGGTTTCGCAGCATCGTCAGACCTCTCGAGTCAATCTGGCCGGAAGTAAGATAAAATCGGAGACGAATTCGGGGCAGTAATAGCGCGAACGTCCGATCGCGACCCCGAGAACCATTGTGAAGACCGATTTTTCTTTGTTAAATAAACAAAGCTCCTACCGTTGTTCCCGCAGCATCGTCAGACTTCTGAAACCAATCTGACCGGAAGTAAAATAAAATTGGAGACAAATTCGGGGCAATAAAATCGGGAATGTCGGTTCAAGGCCCCGGGAACCATTCTGATCACCGATTTCATGTTTATTAAATAAACAATGTTCCTACCGTCGTTTTCGCTGCAACGTCAGACTTCTGGACCCGATCTGACCGGAAGTAAGATAAAATCGGAGACGATTTCGGGGCAGGAACGTCGGAAACTCCCGACCGAGGCCCCTAGAACCATTCCAAGCATCGATTTTAGCTTTGTTAAATAAACAAACCTCCTACCATCGTTCTCGCTGCATCATCAGACTTCTCGGCACAATCTGAGCGGAAGTAAGATAAAATCGGAGACGAATTCGGGGCATTAATAGCGCGAATGTCCGATCGCGAGCCCGAGAAACATTCCGAGGACCGATTTAATCATTGTTAAATAAGCAAAGCTCCTACCGTTGTTCCCGCAGCATCGTCAGACTTCTCGACCCAATATGACCGGAATTAAAATAAAATCGGGGACAAATTCGGGGCAGTAAAATCGGGAATGTCCGATCAAGGCCCCGGGAACCTTTCTGATCACCGATTTTATGTTTGTTAAATAAACAATGCTCCTACCGTCGTTTTCGCGGCATCGTCAGACTTCTCGCCCCAATCTAACCGGAAGTAAGATAAAATGGGAGATGAATTTGGGGCAGGAATATCGGGAATGTTCGACGGAGGCTCCGAGAACCATTCCGAGCACCGATTTTATCTTTGTTACAAAATCAAAGCTTTGACCGTCGTTCTCGCAGCATCGTCATACGTCTCGACCCAATCTGACCGGAAGTAAGATAAAATCGGAGACGAATTGGGGGCAGGAATAGCGCAAATGTCCGATCGCGACCGCGAGAACCATTGCGAGGACCGATTTCATGTTTGTTAAATAAACAAAGCTCCTACCGTTGATCCCGCAGCATCGTCAGACTTCTCAACCCAATCTGACCGGGAGTAAAATAAAATTGGTAACAAATTCGAGGGAGTAAAATCGGGAATGTCGGATCAAGGCGCCGCGAACCATTCTGATCACCGATTTCATCTATATTAAATAAACAATGCTCCTACCGTCGTTTTCGCAGCATCGTCAGACTTCTCGACTCACTCTGACCGGAAGGAAGGTAAAATCGGAGACGTATTCGGGGCAGTAGAATCGGAAATGTCCGATCGGGGCCCCGGGAACCATACTGATCACCGATTTTATGTTTGTTAAAGAACCAATGCTCCTACCGTCGTTTTCGCAGCATCGTCAGACTTCTCGCCCCAATATAACCGGAAGTAAGATAAAATCGGAGATGAATTTGGGGCAGGAATATCGGGAATGTTCGACCGAGGCCCCGAGAACCATTCCGAGCACCGATTTTATCTTTGTTACATAGCCAAAGCATTGACCGTCGTTCTCGCAGCATCGTCATACTTCTCGACCCAATCTGACCGGAAGTAAGATAAAATCGGAGACGAATTCGGGGCAGTAATAACGGAAATGTCCGATAGAGACTCCCGAACCATTCCGATCAACGATTTTATATTTGTGAAATGAACAATGCTCCTACCGTCGTGTTCACAGCATCGTCAGACTTCTCGCCCCAATCTGACCGGAAGTAAGACAAAATCAGAGACGAATTGGGGCAGGAAAATTGGGAATGTCCGAACGAGGCTCCGAGAACCATTCCGAGCACCGATTTAAACTTTGTTAAATAAACAAAGCTCCTACCGACGTTCTCGCAGCATCGTCAGACTTCTCAACTCAATCTGACCGGATGTAAGTTAAAATCGGCGATGAATTCGGGGCAGTAATATCGGGAATGTCCGATCGAGACCCCGGGTACCATTCCGAGCACCGATTTTATCTTTGTTGAATAAACAATGCTCCTACTGTCGTTTTCGCAGCATTGTCAGACTTCTCGACCCAATCTGACCGGAAGTAAGATAAAATCGGAGACAAATTCGGGGCAGGAATATCGAAATTGTCGGTCCGAGTCTCCGACAACCATTCGGAGCACCGATTTTATCTTTGTTACATAAACAATGGTCCTACCGTCGTTCCCGTAGCATCATCAGACTTCTCGACCCAATCTGACCGGAAGCAAAATAAAATCGGAGAAAAATTCGGGGCAGTAAAATCGAGAATGTCCGGTCAAGGCCGCGGGAACCATTCGGATCACCGATTTTATGTTTGTTAAATAAACAATGCTTCTACCGTCATTTTCGCAACATCGTCAGACTTCTCGACCCAATCTGACCGGGAGTAAGATAAACTCGGAGACGAATTCGGGGCAGTAATATCGGGAATGTTCGATTGAGACCCCGGGAAACATACGGATATCCGATTTTATCTTTGATTAATAAACAATGATTCTACCGTCGATCTCGCGGCATGATCAGACTTCTCGACACAATTTGACCGCAAGTAAGATAAAATCGGAGACAAATTCGGGGCAGTAATATCGGGAATGTCGAATCGAGGCCCAGGGAACCATTCCGATGACCGATTTCATCTTTATTAAATAAACAATGCTTCTACCGTCGTTTTCGCAGCAACGTCAGACTTCTGGACGCAATCTGACAGGAAGTAAAATAAAATCGGAGACGAATTCGGGGCAGGAATATCGGACATGTCCGACCGAGGCCCCGAGAACCATTCCGATCACCGATTTTATCTTTGTTAAATAAACAAAGCTCCCACCGTCGTTCTCGCAGAATCGTCAGACTTCTCGACTTAATCTGACCGGAAGTAGGATACAATCGGAGACGAATTCGGGGCAGTAATATGGGGACTGTCCGATCGAGAGCGCGGGAACCATTCGGATCACCGATTTTATCTTTGTTAAATAAACAATGATTCTACCGTCGTTTTCGCAGCATCGTCAGACCTCTCGACTCAATCTGACCGGAAGTAAGATAAAATCGGAGACGAATTCGGGGCAGTAATAGCGTGAATGTCCGATCGCGACCCCGAGAACCATTGCGAAGACCGATTTTTCTTTGATAAATAAAGAAAGCTCCTTCCGTTGTTCCCGCAGCATCGTCAGACTTCTCAAACCAATTTGACCGGAAGTAAAATAAAATTGGAGACAAATTCGGGGCAGTAAAATCGGGAATGTCGGTTCAAGACCCCGGGAACCAGTCTGATCACCGATTTTATCTTTGTTAAATAAACAATGCTTCTACCGTCGTTTTCGCAGCATCGTCAGATTTCTCGACCCAATCCGACCGGGAGTAAGATAAAATCGGAGACGAAATCGGGGCAGTAATATCGGGAATGTCCGATCGAGACCCCGGGAACCATTCGGATAACCGATTTTATCTTTGTTAAATAAACAATGATTCTGCCGTCGATCTCGCAGCATCGTCAGACTTCTCGACACAATTTGACCGGAAGTAAGATAAAATCGGAGACGAATTCGGGGCAGTAATATCGGGAACGTCCGATCGAGACCCCGGGAACCATTCCGAGGACCGATTTTATCTTTGTTAAATAAACAAAGCTCCCACCGGCGTTCTCGCAGCATCGTCAGATGTCTCGGCCCAATCTGACAGGAAGTAAGATAAAATCGGAGACGAATTGGGGGCAGGAATAGCGCAAATGTCCGATCGCGACCGCGAGAACCATTGCGAGGACCGATTTTATCTTTGTTAAATAAACAAAGTTCCTACCGTTGTTCCCGGAGCATCGTCAGACTTCTCGACCCAATCTGACCGGAATTAAAATAAAATCGGAGACAAATTCGGGGCAGTAAAATCGGGAATGTCCGATCAAGGCCCCGGGAACATTTATGATCACCGATTTTATGTATGTTAAATAAACAATGCTCCTACCGTCGTTTTTGCAGCATCGTCAGACTTATCGCCCCAGTCTAAGCGGAAGTAAGATAATATCGGAGATGAATTTGGGGCAGGAATATCGGGAATGTTCGACCGAGGCTCCGAGATCCATTCCGAGCACCGATTTTATCTTTGTTACATAATCAAAGCTTTGACCGTCGTTCTCGCAGCATCGTCATACTTCTCGACCCAATCTGACCGGAAGTAAGATAAAATCGGAGACGAATTTGGGGCAGGAATAGCGCAAATGTCCGATCGCGAGCGCGAGAACCATTGCGAGGACCGATTTTATGTTTGTTAAATAAACGAAGCTCCTACCGTTGATCCCGCAGCATCGTCAGACTTCTAAACCCAATCTGACCAGGAGTAAAATAAAATTGAAGACAAATTCGAGGCAGTAAAATCGGCAATGTCGGATCAAGGCGCCGCGAACCATTCTGATCACCGATTTTATCTTTGTTAAATAAACAATGCTTCTACCGTCGTTGTCGCAGCATCGTCAGACTTCTCGACCCAAGCTGACCGGAAGTCAGATAAAATCGGCGACGAATTCGGGGCAGTAATATCGGGAATGTCCAATCGAGACCCCGGGAACCATTCGGATAACCGATTTTATCTTTGTTAAATAAACAATGATTCTACCGTCGATCTCGCAGCATCGTCAGACTTCTCGACACAATTTGACCGGAAGTAAGATAAAGTTGGAGACAAAGTCGGGGCAGTAATATCGGGAATGTCCGATCGAGGCCCCGGCAACCATTCCGATCACCGATTTCATCTTTATCAAATAAACAATGCTTCTACCGTCGTTTTCGCTGCAACGTCAGACTTCTAGGCCCGATCTGACCGGAAGTAAGGTCAAAGCGGAGACGATTTCGGGGCAGGTATATCGGGAACATCCGACCGAGGCCCCTAGAACTATTCCGAGCAACGATTTGATCTTTGTTGAATAAACAAAGCTCCTACCGTCGTTCTCGCAGGATCATCAGACTTCTCGGCTCAAACTGAGCGGAAGTAACATAAAATCGGAGACGAATTCGGGGCAGTAATATGGGGACTGTCCGATCGAGACCGCGGGAACCATTCGGATCACCGATTTTATCTTTGTTAAATAAACAATGATTCTACCTTCGTTTTCGCAGCATCGTCAGACCTCTCGACTCAATCTGGCCGGAAGTAACATAAAATCGGAGACGAATTCGGGGCAGTAATATGGGGACTGTCCGATCGAGACCGCGGGAACCATTCGGATCACCGATTTTATCTTTGTTAAATAAACAATGATTCTACCTTCGTTTTCGCAGCATCGTCAGACCTCTCGACTCAATCTGGCCGGAAGTAAGATAAAATCGGAGACGAATTCGGGGCAGTAATAGCGCGAATGTCCGATCGCGACCCCGAGAACCATTGTGAAGACCGATTTTTCTTTGTTAAATAAACAAAGCTCCTACCGTTGTTCCCGCAGCATCGTCAGACTTCTTAAACCAATCTGACCGGAAGTAAAATAAAATTGGAGACAAATTCGGGGCAGTAAAATGGGGAATGTCGGTTCAAGGCCCCGGGAACCATTCTGATCACCGATTTCATATTTATTAAATAAACAATGCTCCTACCGTCGTTTTCGCTGCAACGTCAGACTTCTGGACCCGATCTGACCGGAAGTAAGATAAAATCGGAGACGATTTCGGGGCAGGAACGTCGGGAATTCCCGACCGAGGCCCCTAGAACCATTCCAAGCACCGACTTTAGCTTTGTTAAATAAACAAACCTCCTACCGTCGTTCTCGCTGCATCATCAGACTTCTCGGCACAATCTGAGCGGAAATAAGATAAAATCGGAGACGAATTCCGGGCAGTAATAGCGCGAATGTCCGATCGCGAGCCCGAGAACCATTCCGAGGACCGATTTTATCTTTGTTAAATAAGCAAAGCGCCTACTGTTGTTCCCGCAGCATCGTCAGACTTCTCGACCCAATCTGACCGGAATTAAAATAAAATCGGAGACAAATTCGGGGCAGTAAAATCGGGAATGTCCGATCAAGGCCCCGGGAACCTTTCTGATCACCGATTTTATGTTTGTCAAATCAACAATGCTCCTACCGTCGTTTTCGCAGCATCGTCAGACTTCTCGCCCCAATCTAACCGGAAGTAAGATAAAATCGGAGATGAGTTTGGGGCAGGAATATCGGGAATGTTCGACCGAGGCTCCGAGATCCACTCCGAGCACCGATTTTATCTTTGTTACATAATCAAAGCTTTGACCGTCGTTCTCGCCGCATCGTCATACTTCTCGACCCAATCTGACTGGAAGTAAGATAAAATCTGAGACGAATTGGAGGCAGGAATAGCGTAAATGTCCGATCGCGACCGCGAGAACCATTGCGAGGACCGATTTTATGTTTGTTAAATAAACAAAGCTCCTACCGTTGATCCCGCAGCATCGTCAGACTTCTCAACCCAATCTGACCGGGAGTAAAATAAAATTGGAGACAAATTCGAGGGAGTAAAATCGGGAATGTCGGATCAAGGCGCCGCGAACCATTCTGATCACCGATTTCATCTACAGGGTGACTTTTATAAGGTGGACAGGTGTTTTTAGAGGGTCTTGCGCGGTGATTTTGCGACTGAAAAAAACATGATTTTTAATGGTATTTCACGCTTTCTTTGAAAAAAAATATATCGTATTTTTGTCATGAATAGCATTTGCCAGAGAAAATAGAGTATTCTGGAAAAGAATAAAAAATCCATTTTGCGTGCAGGAGAATGAAGTTTATAAAATTCCGAATACGGGACACTCTCGAAAAACTATATTTGTGCTCCCCGTCATGGAGAAAAAAATTACCAAACATACGATTAAAGTGTATAAATCGGAATTTAATCAGTGGAACAAACGAGCTAAGTCAGGCACGACAGTGCTATAGGAAGTGCTTGTCTGCTGACGTCACAGCTGCAACTTCCGAATGGTCGGCTGTCGCAGGAAGTTGGTTCAGAGTCCGATGATACGCGGTCGAGCCAAGGAACCTGAATGTGTCCCTATCTGAGAACTTGATTCAAAATAATGTCAATTTATAAAATGTTCGAGGATTCCATGCACTGCAAATACGATTTTCAATCATTTGCGATTCGCAAACAACTTTTGGAATAAATGATTCTAGCAATACATTTTAAAGTAATTTGACGTGGAATTATTAATTTTTACCAAATATTACGAGATTTCTGTCTTTCAATGTTGCATAAATTGTCTTTACATGCTGTAGTTACAGAATTTTTGAATAATTTATGAAAAGTCAAAAATAAAAATGCTCGTACAATTAGGCAAAAAATAATAATTTCACGCGAAATTACTTTAAAATGTATTGATAGAATTATTTATTGCGAAAGTTAATAGCGAATCGCAAATGATGAGGAATATTGTTTGCGGACCATGAAATCCGCAAACATTTTTGAAATTGACATTATTTCCGATCAAGTTCGCAATCTATAGATCAAGTTCAATCGATTATCATAAACCTCAATCTATGAAGGTATTTCAGGCACTTTAATCCCGTGAAACTGGGTCGTTTTCGTTTTTGCACTGCCAAACCAACAATTGGCGGTGGAAAAAATCTGAAAAAAATCATGGTCGATTTTAGACCGTACTTCTACAGGAATGATAAGGTTGTTTTCTTCCTTATTTTCGATTTTTTTAAAATAAATATTACGTGAAGAAAATGATCTTGGGCGGGTGAAAACGACCCAGGTTTGCGAATCGCGGGTTAGCATTTTCTCCGCAATGGGTCAGATTGAGTTGAGAAATCTGACGATGCTGCGACAACGACGGAAGGAGCATTATTTATTTAACAAAGATAGAATCAGTGCTCGCAACGGTTCTCGAAGCACCGATCGGACATTCCTGACACTACTGCCCCGAATTCGTCTCCGATTTTATCTTATTTCCGGGCAGATCGGGTCGAGAAGTCTGACGACCCTGCGACAGCGAGGGAAGGAGCATTATTTATTTAACAAAGATAAAATCGGTGCTCGCAACGTTTCTAAGGGCCTCAATCGGAAATTCCTGATAGTACTTCCCCGAATCCGTCCACGATTTTATTTTCTTTCCTTTCAGATGGAGTCGAGAAGTCGGACGATGCCGCGAGAACGACGCTAGGAGCTTTGTTTATTTAACAAAGATAAAATCGGTGCTCGGAATGGTTCCCGGAGCCTCGATCGGACATTCCCGATACTACTGCCCCGAATTCGTCTCCGATTTTATCCTACTTCCGGTCAGATTGGGTCGAGAAGTCTGACGATGCCGCGTGAACGACGCTAGGAGCTTTGTTTATTTAACAAAGATAAAATCGGTGTTCGGAATGGTTCCCGGGGCCTCGATCGGACATTCCAGATATTACTGCCCCCAATTCGTCTCTGATTTTATCCTACTTCTGGTCAGATTGGATCGAGAAGTCTGACGATGCCGCGACAACGACGCTAGGAGCTTTGTTTATTTAACAAAGATCAAATCGGTGCTCGGAATGGTTCCCTGGGCCTCAATCGGACATTCCCGATATTACTGCCCGAAAATCATCTCCGATTTTATCCTACTTCCGGTGAGATTGGGTCGAGAAGTCTGACGATGCCGCGAGAACGACGGTAGGAGCTTTGTTTATTTAACAAAGATAAAATCGGTGCTCAGAATGGTTCTCGGAGCTTCGATCGGACTTTTCAGATATTACTGCCCCCAATTCGTCTCTGATTTTATCCTACTTCCAGTCAGATTGGGTCGAGAAGTCTGACGATGCCGCGAGAACGACGGTAGGAGCTTTGTTTATTTAACAAAGATAAAATCGGTGCTCAGAATGGTTCTCGGAGCCTTGATCGGACATTCCCGAAATTACTGCCCCGAATTCGTCTCCGATTTTATACTACTTCCGGTCAGATTGGGTCGAGAAGTCTGACGATGCCGCCAGAACGATGCTAGGAGCTTTGGTTATTTAACAAAGATAAAATCGGTGCTCGGAATGGTTCCTGGGGCCTCGATAGGACATTCCCGATATTACTGCCCCCAATTCGTTTCCGATTTTATCTTACTTCCGGTCAAATTTGGTCGAGAAATCTGACGATACCGCGAGAACGACGGAAGGAGCGTTGATTATTAAATAAACATAAAATCGGTGTTCGGAATGGTTCCCGGGGCCTCGATCAGACATTCCCGATACTACTGCCCCGAATTCGTCTCTGATTTTATCCTACTTCCGGTCAGATTGAGTTAAGAAGTGTGACGATGCTGCGAGAACGACGCTAGGAGCTTTGTTTATTTAACAAAGATAAAATCGGTGCTCGGAATAGTTCCCGGGGCCACGATAGGGAATTCCCGATATTATTGCCCCCAATTCGTCTCCGATTTTATCTTACTTCCTGTCAAATATGGTCGAGAAGTCTGACGATACCGCGAGAACGACGGAAGGAGCTTTGTTGTTAAACAAAGATAAAATCGGTGTTCGGAATGGTTCACGGGGCCTCGATCAGACATTCCCGACACTACTGCCCCAAATTCGTCTCCGATTTTATACTACTTCCGGTCAGATTGGGTCGAGAAGTCTGACGATGCCGCGAGAACGACGCTAGGAGCTTTGTTTATTTAACAAAGATAAAATCGGTGCTCGGAATGGTTCCCTGGGCCTCAATCGGACATTCCCGATATTACTGCCCGAAAATCATCTCCGATTTCATCCTACTTCCGGTCAGATTGGGTCGAGAAGTCTGACGATGCCGCGAGAACGACGGTAGGAGCTTTGTTTATTTAACAAAGATAAAATCGGTGCTCAGAATGGTTCTCGGAGCCTCGATCGGACATTTCAGATATTACTGCCCCCAATTCGTCTCTGATTTTATCCTACTTCCGGTCAGATTGGATCGAGAATTCTGACGATGCCGCGAGAACGACGCTAGGAGCTTTGTTTATTTAACAAAGGTAAAATCGGTGCTCTGAATGGTTTCCGGGGCCTCAATCGGACATTCCCGATATTACTGCCCGAAAATCATCTCCGGTTTTATCCTACTTCCGGTCAGATTGGGTCGAGAAGTCTGACGATGCCGCGCGAATGACGGTAGGAGCTTTGTTTATTTACCAAAGATAAAATCGGTGCTCAGAATGGTTCTCGGAACCTTGATCGGACATTCCCGACATTACTGCCCCGAATACGTCTCCGATTTTATGCTACTTCCGGTCAGACTGGGTCGAGAAGTCTGACGATGCAGCGAGAACGATGCTAGGAGCTTTGTTTATTTAACAAAGATAAAATCGGTGCTCGGAATGGTTCCTGGGGCCTCGATACGACATTCCCGATATTGCTGCCCCCAATTCGTTTCCGATTTTATCTTACTTCCGATCAAATTTGGTCGAGAAATCTGACGATACCGCGAGAACGACGGAAGGAGTTTTGTTAATTAAACAAAGATAAAATCGGTGTTCGGAATGGTTCCCGGGGCCTCGATCAGACATTCCAGATAGTACTGTCCCGAATTCGTCTCCGATTTTATCCTACTTCCGGTCAGATTGCGTTAAGAAGTGTGACGATGCGGCGAGAACGACGGTAGGAGCTTTCTTTATTTAACAATGACAAAATCGGTTCTCGGAATGGTTCCTGGGGCCTCGATCGGACATTCTCGATATTACTGCCCCGAATTCGTCTCCGATTTTATCCTAGTTCCGGTGAGATTGGGTCGAGAAGTCTGACGATGCCGCGAGAACAACGCTAGGAGCTTTGTTTATTTAACAAAGATAAAAGCGGTGCTGGGAATGGTTCCCGGGGCCTCGGTAGGACATTCCCGATAATACTGCCCCCAATTCGTCTTCTATTTTATCTTACTTCCGGTCAAATTTGGTCGAGAAGTCTGACGATACCGCGAGAACGACGGAAGGAGCTTTGTTTATTAAACGAAGATAAAATCGGTGTTCGGAATGGTTCCCGGGGCCTCGATCGGACATGCTCGATATGACTGCCCCGAATTCGTCTTCGATTTTATCCTACTTCCGGTCAGATTGGGTCGAGAAGTCTGACGATGCCGCGAGAACGACGGAAGGAGCTTTGTTTATTAAAGAAAGATAAAATCGGTGTTCGGAATGGTTCCCGGGGCCTCGATCGGACATTCTCGATATTACTGCCCCCAATTCGTCTCCGATTTTAACCTACTTCCGGTCAGATTGGGTCGAGAAGTCTGACGATGCCGCGAGAACGACGCTAGGAGCTTTGTTTATTTAACAAAGATAAAATCGGTGCTCGGAATGGTTCCTGGGGCCTCAATCGGACATTCGCGATATTACTGCCCCGAATTCGTCTCCGATTTTATCCTACTTCCGGTCAGATTGGGTCGAGAAGTCTGACGATGCCGCGAGAACGACGGTAGGAGCTTTGATTATTTAACAAAGATAAAATCGGTGCTCAGAATGGTTCTCGGAGCCTCGATCGGACATTCCCGACATTACTGCCCCGAATTCGTCTCCGATTTTATGCTAATTCCAGTCAGATTGGGTCGAGAAGTCTGACGATGCCGCTAGATCGACGCTAGGAGCTTTGTTTATTTAACAAAGGTAAAATCGGTGCTCTGAATGGTTTCCGGGGCCTCAATCGGACATTCCTGATATTACTGCGCGAAAATCATCTCCGATTTTATCCTACTGCCGGTCAGATTGGGTCGAGAAGTCTGACGATGCCGCGAGAACGACGGTAGGAGCTTTGTTTATTTAACAAAGATAAAATCGGTGCTCAGAATGGTTCTCGGAGCCTTGATCGGACATTCCCGACATTACTGCCCCGAATTCGTCTCCGATTTTATCCTACTTCCGGTCAGATTGGGTCGAGAATTCTGACGATGCCGCGAGAACGATGCTAGGAGCTTTGTTTATTTAACAAAGATAAAATCGGTGCTCGGAATGGTTCCTGGGGCCTCGATAGGACATTCCAGATAGTACTGTCCCGAATTCGTCTCCGATTTTATCCTACTTCCGGTCAGATTGCGTTAAGAAGTGTGACGATGCGGCGAGAACGACGGTAGGAGCTTTCTTTATTTAACAATGACAAAATCGGTTCTCGGAATGGTTCCTGGGGCCTCGATCGGACATTCTCGATATTACTGCCCCGAATTCGTCTCCGATTTTATCCTAGTTCCGGTGAGATTGGGTCGAGAAGTCTGACGATGCCGCGAGAACAACGCTAGGAGCT
The DNA here is from genome assembly GCA_944452715.1 of Ophion slaviceki. NCBI lineage: Eukaryota > Metazoa > Arthropoda > Insecta > Hymenoptera > Ichneumonidae > Ophion > Ophion slaviceki. The sequence goes on along the minus strand of OX101784.1, from coordinate 8,878,264 downwards.
TTGTTTATTTAACAAAGATAAAAGCGGTGCTGGGAATGGTTCCCGGGGCCTCGGTAGGACATTCCCGATAATACTGCCCCCAATTCGTCTTCTATTTTATCTTACTTCCGGTCAAATTTGGTCGAGAAGTCTGACGATACCGCGAGAACGACGGAAGGAGCTTTGTTTATTAAACGAAGATAAAATCGGTGTTCGGAATGGTTCCCGGGGCCTCGATCGGACATGCTCGATATGACTGCCCCGAATTCGTCTTCGATTTTATCCTACTTCCGGTCAGATTGGGTCGAGAAGTCTGACGATGCCGCGAGAACGACGGAAGGAGCTTTGTTTATTAAAGAAAGATAAAATCGGTGTTCGGAATGGTTCCCGGGGCCTCGATCGGACATTCTCGATATTACTGCCCCCAATTCGTCTCCGATTTTAACCTACTTCCGGTCAGATTGGGTCGAGAAGTCTGACGATGCCGCGAGAACGACGCTAGGAGCTTTGTTTATTTAACAAAGATAAAATCGGTGCTCGGAATGGTTCCTGGGGCCTCAATCGGACATTCGCGATATTACTGCCCCGAATTCGTCTCCGATTTTATCCTACTTCCGGTCAGATTGGGTCGAGAAGTCTGACGATGCCGCGAGAACGACGGTAGGAGCTTTGATTATTTAACAAAGATAAAATCGGTGCTCAGAATGGTTCTCGGAGCCTCGATCGGACATTCCCGACATTACTGCCCCGAATTCGTCTCCGATTTTATGCTAATTCCAGTCAGATTGGGTCGAGAAGTCTGACGATGCCGCTAGATCGACGCTAGGAGCTTTGTTTATTTAACAAAGGTAAAATCGGTGCTCTGAATGGTTTCCGGGGCCTCAATCGGACATTCCTGATATTACTGCCCGAAAATCATCTCCGATTTTATCCTACTGCCGGTCAGATTGGGTCGAGAAGTCTGACGATGCCGCGAGAACGACGGTAGGAGCTTTGTTTATTTAACAAAGATAAAATCGGTGCTCAGAATGGTTCTCGGAGCCTTGATCGGACATTCCCGACATTACTGCCCCGAATTCGTCTCCGATTTTATCCTACTTCCGGTCAGATTGGGTCGAGAATTCTGACGATGCCGCGAGAACGATGCTAGGAGCTTTGTTTATTTAACAAAGATAAAATCGGTGCTCGGAATGGTTCCTGGGGCCTCGATAGGACATTCCCGATAATACTGCCCCCAATTCGTCGCCGATTTTATCTTACTTCCGGTCAAATTTGGTCGAGAAGTCTGACGATAACGCGAGAACGACGGAAGGAGCTTTGTTTATTAAACAAAGATAAAATCGGTGTTCGGAATGGTTCCCGGGGCCTCGATCAGTCATTCCCGATACTACTGCCCCGAATTCGTCTCCGATTTTATCCTACTTCCGGTCAGATTGAGTTAAGAAGTGTGACGATGTCGCGAGAACGACGGTAGGAGCTTTCTTTATTTAACAATGATAAAATCGGTGCTCGTAATGGTTCCTGGGGCCTCGATCAACATTCTCGATATTACTGCCCCGAATTCGTCTCCGATTTTATCCTAATTCCGGTCAGATTGGGTCGAGAAGTCTGACGATGCCGCGAGAACCACGCTAGGAGCTTTGTTTATTTAACCAGAATAAAATCGGTGCTGAGAATGGTTCCCGGGGCCTCGATAGGGAATTCCCGATATTACTGCCCCCAATTCGTCTCCGATTTTATTCTACTTCCGGTCAAATTTGGTCGAGAAGTCTGATGATACCGCGAGAACGACGGAAGGAGCTTTGTTTATTAAACAAAGATAAAATCGGTGTTCGGAATGGTTCCCGGGGCCTCGATCAGACATTCCCGATACTACTGTCCCGAATTCGTCTCCGATTTTATCCTACTTCCGGACAGATTGGGTCGAGAAGTCTGACGATGCCGCGAGAACGACGGTAGGAGCTTTGTTTATTTAACAAAGATAAAATCGGTGCTCGGAATTGTTCTCGGAGCCTTGATCGGACATGCCCGACATTACTGCCCCGAATTCGTCTCCGATTTTATCCTACTTCCGGTGAGATTGGGTCGAGAAGTCTGACGATGCCGCGAGAACGACGCTAGGACCTTTGTTTATTTAACAAAGATAAAATCGGGGCTCGGAATGGTTCCCGGGGCCTCGATAGGACATTCCCGATATTACTGCCCCCAATTCGTCTCCGGTGTTATCTTACTTCCGGTCAAATTTGGTCGAGAAGACTGACGATACCGCGAGAACGAGGGAAGGCGCTTTGTTTATTAAACAAAGATAAAATCGGTGTTCGGAATGGTTCCCGGGGCCTCGATCGGACATTCTCGATATTACTGCCCCGAATTCGTCTCCGATTTTATCCTACTTCCGGTCAGATTGGGTCGAGAAGTCTGAGGATGCCACGAGAACGACGGTAGGAGCTTTGATTATTTAACAAAGATAAAATCGGTGCTCAGAATGGTTCTCGGAGCCTTGATCGGACATTCCCGACATTACTGCCCCGAATTCGCTCCCATTTTATGCTAATTCCAGTCAGATTAGGTCGAGAAGTCTGACGATGCCGCGAGAACGACGTTAGGAGCTTTGTTTATTTAACAAAGATAAAATCGGTGCTCGGAATGGTTCCCTGGGCCTCAATCGGACATTCCCGGTATTACTGCCCGAAAATCATCTCCGATTTTATCCTACTTCCGGTCAGATTGGGTCGAGAAGTCTGACGATGCCGCGAGAACGACGGTAGGAGCTTTGTTTATTTAACAAAGATAAAATGGGTGCTCAGAATGGTTCTCGGAGCCTCGATCGGACATTTCAGATATTACTGCCCCCAATTCGTCTCTGATTTTATCCTACTTCCGGTCAGATTGGATCGAGAATTCTGACGATGCCGCGAGAACGACGCTAGGAGCTTTGTTTATTTAACAAAGGTAAAATCGGTGCTCTGAATGGTTTCCGGGGCCTCAATCGGACATTCCCGATATTACTGCCCGAAAATCATCTCCGGTTTTATCCTACTTCGGAATGGTTCCCGGGGCCTCGATCGGACATTCTCGATATTACTGCCCCGAATTCGTCTCCGATTTTATCCTACTTCCGGTCAGATTGGGTCGAGAAGTCTGACGATGCCACGAGAACGACGGTAGGAGCTTTGATTATTTAACAAAGATAAAATCGGTGCTCAGAATGGTTCTCGGAGCCTTGATCGGACATTCCCGACATTACTGCCCCGAATTCGCTCCCATTTTATGCTAATTCCAGTCAGATTGGGTCGAGAAGTCTGACGATGCCGCGAGAACGACGCTAGGAGCTTTGTTTATTAAACAAAGATAAAATCGGTGTTCGGAATGGTTCCCGGGGCCTCGATCAGACATTCCCGATACTACTGCCCAGAATTCGTCTCCGATTTTATCCTACTTCCGGTCAGATTGGGTCGAGAAGTCTGACGATGCCGCGAGAACGACGGTAGGAGCTTTGTTTATTTAACAAAGATAAAATCGGTGCTCAGAATGGTTCTCGGAGCCTTGATCGGACATTCCCGACATTACTGCCCCGAATTCGTCTCCGATTTTATCCTACTTCCGGTCAGATTGGGTCGAGAAGTCTGACGATGCCGCGAGAACGACGCTAGGAGCTTCGTTTATTTAACAAAGATGAAATCGGTGCTCGGAATGGTTCCCGGGGCCTCGATAGGACATTCCCGATATTACTGCCCCCAATTCGTCTCCGATTTTATCCTACTTCCGGTCAGATTGGGTCGAGAAGTCTGACGATGCCGCGAGAACGACGCTAGGACCTTTGTTTATTTAACAAAGATAAAATCGGTGCTCTGAATGGTTTCCGGGGCCTCAATCGGACATTCCCGATATTGAAGCCCGAAAATCATCTCCGGTTTTATCCTACTTCCGAGAACGACGGAAGGAGCTTCGTTTATTAAACAAAGATAAAATCGGTGTTCGGAATGGTTCCCGGGGCCTCGATCAGACATTCCCGATAGTACTGCCCCGAATTCGTCTCCGATTTTATCCTACTTCCGGTCAGATTGAGTTAAGAAGTGTGACGATGCGGCGAGAACGACGGTAGGAGCTTTCTTTATTTAACAATGACAAAATCGGTTCTCGGAATGGTTCCTGGGGCCTCGATCGGACATTCTCGATAGTACTGCCCCGAATTCGTCTCCGATTTTATCCTAATTCCGGTCAGATTGGGTCGAGAAGTCTGACGATGCCGCGAGAACGACGCTAGGAGCTTTGTTTATTAAACAAAGAAAAAATCGGTGTTCGGAATGGTTCCCGGGCCCTCGATCAGACATTCCCGATACTACTGCCCCGAATTCGTCTCCGATTTTATCCTACTTCGGGTCAGATTGGGTCGAGAAGTCTGACGATGCCACGAGAACGACGGTAGGAGCTTTGATTATTTAACAAAGATAAAATCGGTGCTCAGAATGGTTCTCGGAGCCTTGATCGGACATTCCCGACATTACTGCCCCGAATTCGCTCCCATTTTATGCTAATTCCAGTCAGATTGGGTCGAGAAGTCTGACGATGCCGCGAGAACGACGCTAGGAGCTTTGTTTATTTAACAAAGATAAAATCGGTGCTCGGAATGGTTCCCTGGGCCTCAATCGCACATTCCCGATATTACTGCCCCGATCTCGTCTCCGATTTTATCCTACTTCCGGTCAGATTGGTCCGAGAAGTCTGACGATGCCGCGAGAACGACGCTAGGAGCTTTGTTTATTTGACAAAGATCAAATCGGTGCTCGGAATGGTACCCGGGGCCTCGATAGGACATTCCCGATATTACTGCCCCCAATTCGTCTCCGATTTTATCCTACTTCCGGTCAGATTGGGTTGAGAAGTCTGACGATGCCACGAGAACGACGGTAGGAGCTTTGATTATTTAACAAAGATAAAATCGGTGCTCAGAATGGTTCTCGGAGCCTTGATCCGACATTCCCGACATTACTGCCCCGAATTCGCTCCCATTTTATGCTAATTCCAGTCAGATTGGGTCGAGAAGTCTGACGATGCCGCGAGAACGACGCTAGGAGCTTTGTTTATTTGACAAAGATAAAATCGGTGCTCGGAATGGTTCCCTGGGCCTCAATCGGACATTCCCGATATTACTGCCCGAAAATCATCTCCGATTTTATCCTACTTCCGGTCAGATTGGGTCGAGAAGTCTGACGATACCGCGAGAACGACGGTAGGAGCTTTGTTTATTTAACAAAGATAAAATCGGTACTCAGAATGGTTCTCGGAGCCTCGATCGCACATTTCAGATATTACTGCCCCCAATTCGTCTCTGATTTTATCCTACTTCCGGTCAGATTGGATCGAGAATTCTGACGATGCCGCGAGAACGACGCTAGGAGCTTTGTTTATTTAACAAAGGTAAAATCGGTGCTCTGAATGGTTTCCGTGGCCTCAATCGGACATTCCCGATATTACTGCCCGAAAATCATCTCCGGTTTTATCCTACTTCCGGTCAGATTGGGTCGAGAAGTCTCACGATGCCTCGAGAATGACGGTAGGAGCTTTGTTTATTTAACAAAGATAAAATCGGTGCTCAGAATGGTTCTCGGAACCTTGATCGGACATTCCCGACATTACTGCCCCGAATACGTCTCCGATTTTATCCTACTTCCGGTCAGATTGGGTCGAGAAGTCTGACGATGACGCGAGAACGATGCTAGGAGCTTTGTTTATTGAACAAAGATAAAATCGGTGCTCGGAATGGTTCCTGGGGCCTCGATAGGACATTCCCGATATTACTGCCCCCAATTCGTTTCCGATTTTATCTTACTTCCGATCAAATTTGGTCGAGAAATCTGACGATACCGCGAGAACGACGGAAGGAGCTTTGTTAATTAAACAAAGATAAAATCGGTGTTCGGAATGTTTCCCGGGGCCTCGATCAGACATTCCCGATAGTACTGCCCCGAATTCGTCTCCGATTTTATCCTACTTCCGGTCAGATTGAGTTAAGAAGTGTGACGATGCGGCGAGAACGACGGTAGGAGCTTTCTTTATTTAACAATGACAAAATCGGTTCTCGGAATGGTTCCTGGGGCCTCGGTCGGACATTCTCGATATTACTGCCCCGAATTCGTCTCCGATTTTATCCTAGTTCCGGTGAGATTGGGTCGAGAAGTCTGACGATGCCGCGAGAACAACGTTAGGAGCTTTGTTTATTTAACAAAGATAAAAGCGGTGCTGGGAATGATTCCCGGGTCCGCGATCAGACATTCCCGATACTACTGCCCCGAATTCGTCTCCGATTTTATCCTACTTCCGGTCAGATTGGGTCGAGAAGTCTGACGATGGCGCGAGAACGACGGTAGGAGCTTTGTTTATTTAACAAAGATAAAATCGGTGCTCAGAATGGTTCTCGGAGCCTTGATCGGACATTCCCGACATTACTGCCCCGAATTCGTCTCCGATTTTATCCTACTTCCGGTCAGATTGGTCCGAGAAGTCTGACGATGCCGCGAGAACGACGCTAGGAGCTTTGTTTATTTAACAAAGATCAAATCGGTGCTCGGAATGGTTCCCGGGGCCTCGATAGGACATTCCCGATATTACTGCCCCCAATTCGTCTCCGATTTTATCCTACTTCCGGTCAGATTGGGTCGAGAAGTCTGACGATGCCGCGAGAACGACGCTAAGAGCTTTGTTTATTTAACAAAGATAAAATCGGTGCTCGGAATGGTTCCTGGGGCCTCGATAGGACATTCCCGATATTACTGCCCCCAATTCGTCTTCTATTTTATCTTACTTCCGGTCAAATTTGGTCGAGAAGTCTGACGATACCGCGAGAACGACGGAAGGAGCTTTTTTTATTAAACAAAGATAAAATCGGTGTCCGGAATGGTTCCCGGGGCCTCGATCGGACATTCTCGATATGACTGCCCCGAATTCGTCTTCGATTTTATCCTACTTCCGGTCAGATTGGGTCGAGAAGTCTGACGATGCCGCGAGAACGACGGAAGGAGCTTTGTTTATTAAACAAAGATAAAATCGGTGTTCGGAATGGTTCCCGGGGCCTCGATCGGACATTCTCGATATTACTGCCCCGAATTCGTCTCCGATTTTATCCTACTTCCGGTCAGATTGGGTCGAGAAGTCTGACGATGCCACGAGAACGACGGTAGGAGCTTTGATTAATTAACACAGATAAAATCGGTGCTCAGGATGGTTCTCGGAGCCTTGATCGGACATTCCCGCCATTACTGCCCCGAATTCGTCTCCGATTTTATCCTACTTCCGGTCAGATTGAGTCGAGAATTCTGACGATGCCGCGAGAACGATACTAGGAGCTTTGATTATTTAACAAAGATAAAATCGGTGCTCGGAATGGTTCCTGGGGCCTCGATAGGACATTCCCGATATTACTGCCCCCAATTCGTCTCCGATTTTATCTTTATTCCGGTCAAATTTGGTCGAGAAGTCTAACGATACCGCCAGAACGACGGAAGGAGCTTTGTTTATTAAACAAAGATAAAATCGGTGTTCGGAATAGTTCCTGGGGCCTCGATCAGACATTCCCGATACTACTGCCCCGAATTCGTCTCCGATTTCATCCTACTTCCGGTCAGATTGATTTAAGATGTGTGACGATGACGCGAAAACGACGGTTGGAGCTTTCTTTATTTAACAATGATAAAATCGGTGCTCGGAATGGTTCCTGGGGCCTCGATCGGATATTCTCGATATTACTGCCCCGAATTCGTCTCCGATTTTATCCTAATTCCGGTCAGATTGGGTCGAGAAGTCTGACGATGCCGCGAGAACGACGCTAGGAGCTTTGTTTATTAAACAAAGATAAAATCGGTGTTCGGAATGGTTCCCGGGGCCTCGATCAGACATTCCCGATACTACTGCCCCGAATTCGTCTCCGATTTTATGTTACTTCCGGCCAGATTGAGTCGAGAGGTCTGACGATGCTGCGAAAACGAAGGTAGAATCATTGTTTATTTAACAAAGATAAAATCGGTGATCCGAATGGTTCCCGCGGTCTCGATCGGACAGTCCCCATATTACTGCCCCGAATTCGTCTCCGATTTTATGTTACTTCCGCTCAGTTTGAGCCGAGAAGTCTGATGATCCTGCGAGAACGACGGTAGGAGCTTTGTTTATTCAACAAAGATCAAATCGTTGCTCGGAATAGTTCTAGGGGCCTCGGTCGGATGTTCCCGATATACCTGCCCCGAAATCGTCTCCGCTTTGACCTTACTTCCGGTCAGATCGGGCCTAGAAGTCTGACGTTGCAGCGAAAACGACGGTAGAAGCATTGTTTATTTGATAAAGATGAAATCGGTGATCGGAATGGTTGCCGGGGCCTCGATCGGACATTCCCGATATTACTGCCCCGACTTTGTCTCCAACTTTATCTTACTTCCGGTCAAATTGTGTCGAGAAGTCTGACGATGCTGCGAGATCGACGGTAGAATCATTGTTTATTTAACAAAGATAAAATCGGTTATCCGAATGGTTCCCGGGGTCTCGATTGGACATTCCCGATATTACTGCCCCGAATTCGTCGCCGATTTTATCTGACTTCCGGTCAGCTTGGGTCGAGAAGTCTGACGATGCTGCGACAACGACGGTAGAAGCATTGTTTATTTAACAAAGATAAAATCGGTGATCAGAATGGTTCGCGGCGCCTTGATCCGACATTGCCGATTTTACTGCCTCGAATTTGTCTTCAATTTTATTTTACTCCTGGTCAGATTGGGTTTAGAAGTCTGACGATGCTGCGGGATCAACGGTAGGAGCTTCGTTTATTTAACAAACATAAAATCGGTCCTCGCAATGGTTCTCGCGCTCGCGATCGGACATTTGCGCTATTCCTGCCCCAAATTCGTCTCCGATTTTATCTTACTTCCGGTCAGATTGGGTCGAGAAGTATGACGATGCTGCGAGAACGACGGTCAAAGCTTTGATTATGTAACAAAGATAAAATCGGTGCTCGGAATGGATCTCGGAGCCTCGGTCGAACATTCCCGATATTCCTGCCCCAAATTCATCTCCGATATTATCTTACTTCCGCTTAGACTGGGGCGAGAAGTCTGACGATGCTGCAAAAACGACGGTAGGAGCATTGTTTATTTAACATACATAAAATCGGTGATCATAAATGTTCCCGGGGCCTTGATCGGACATTCCCGATTTTACTGCCCCGAATTTGTCTCCGATTTTATTTTAATTCCGGTCAGATTGGGTCGAGAAGTCTGACGATGCTCCGGGAACAACGGTAGGAACTTTGTTTATTTAACAAAGATAAAATCGGTCCTCGCAATGGTTCTCGCGGTCGCGATCGGACATTTGCGCTATTCCTGCCCCCAATTCGTCTCCGATTTTATCTTACTTCCTGTCAGATTGGGCCGAGACATCTGACGATGCTGCGAGAACGCCGGTGGGAGCTTTGTTTATTTAACAAAGATAAAATCGGTCCTCGGAATGGTTCCCGGGGTCTCGATCGGACGTTCCCGATATTACTGCCCCGAATTCGTCTCCGATTTTATCTTACTTCCGGTCAAATTGTGTCGAGAAGTCTGACGATGCTGCGAGATCGACGGCAGAATCATTGTTTATTTAACAAAGATAAAATCGGTTATCCGAATGGTTCCCGGGGTCTCGATCGGACATTCCCGATATTACTGCCCCGATTTCGTCTCCGATTTTATCTTACTCCCGGTCGGATTGGGTCGAGAAATCTGACGATGCTGCGAAAACGACGGTAGAAGCATTGTTTATTTAACAAATATAAAATCGGTGATCAGACTGGTTCCCGGGGTCTTGAACCGACATTCCCGATTTTACTGCCCCGAATTTGTCTCCAATTTTATTTTACTTCCGGTCAAATTGGTTTGAGAAGTCTGACGATGCTGCGGGAACAACGGAAGGAGCTTTCTTTATTTATCAAAGAAAAATCGGTCTTCGCAATGGTTCTCGGGGTCGCGATCGGACATTCACGCTATTACTGCCCCGAATTCGTCTCCGATTTTATCTTACTTCCGGTCAGATTGAGTCGAGAGGTCTGACGATGCTGCGAAAACGACGGTAGAATCATTGTTTATTTAACAAAGATAAAATCGGTGATCCGAATGGTTCCCGCGCTCTCGATCGGACAGTCCCCATATTACTGCCCCGAATTCGTCTCCGATTGTATCCTACTTCCGGTCAGATTAAGTCGAGAAGTCTGACGATTCTGCGAGAACGACGGTGGGAGCTTTGTTTATTTAACAAAGATAAAATCGGTGATCGGAATGGTTCTCGGGGCCTCGGTCGGACATGTCCGATATTCCTGCCCCGAATTCGTCTCCGATTTTATTTTACTTCCTGTCAGATTGCGTCCAGAAGTCTGACGTTGCTGCGAAAACGACGGTAGAAGCATTGTTTATTTAATAAAGATGAAATCGGTCATCGGAATGGTTCCCTGGGCCTCGATTCGACATTCCCGATATTACTGCCCCGAATTTGTCTCCGATTTTATCTTACTTGCGGTCAAATTGTGTCGAGAAGTCTGATCATGCCGCGAGATCGACGGTAGAATCATTGTTTATTAATCAAAGATAAAATCGGATATCCGTATGTTTCCCGGGGTCTCAATCGAACATTCCCGATATTACTGCCCCGAATTCGTCTCCGAGTTTATCTTACTCCCGGTCAGATTGGGTCGAGAAGTCTGACGATGTTGCGAAAATGACGGTAGAAGCATTGTTTATTTAACAAACATAAAATCGGTGATCCGAATGGTTCCCGGAGCCTCGATCGGACATTGCAGATATTACTGCCCCCAATTCGTCTCTGATTTTATCCTACTTCTGGTCAGATTGGATCGAGAATTCTGACGATGCCGCGAGAACGACGCTAGGAGCTTTGTTTATTTAGCAAAGGCAAAATCGGTGCTCTGAATGGTTTCCGGGGCCTCAATCGGACATTCCCGATATTACTGCCCGAAAATCATCTCCGGTTTTATCCTACTTCCGGTCAGATTGGGTCGAGAAGTCTGACGATGCCGCGAGAATGACGGTAGGAGCTTTGTTTATTTAACAAAGATAAAATCGGTGCTCAGAATGGTTCTCGGAACCTTGATTGGACATTCCCGACATTACTGCCCCGAATACGTCTCCGATTTTATCCTACTTCCGGTCAGATTGGGTCGAGAAGTCTGACGATGCCGCGAGAACAACGCTAGGAGCTTTGTTTATTTAACAAAGATAAAAGCGGTGCTGGGAATGGTTCCCGGGGCCTCGGTAGGACATTCCCGATATTACTGCCCCCAATTCCTCTCCGATTTTATCTTACTTCCGGTCAAATTTGGTCGAGAAGTCTGACGATACCGCGAGAACGGCGGAAGGAGCTTTGTTTATTAAACAAAGATAAAATCGGTGTTCGGAATGGTTCCCGGGGCCTCGATCAGACATTCCCGATACTACTGCCCCGAATTCGTCTCCGATTTTATCCTACTTCCGGTCAGATTGGGTCGAGAAGTCTGACGATGCCGCGAGAATGACGGTAGGAGCTTTGTTTATTTAACAAAGATAAAATCGGTGCTCAGAATGGTTCCTGGGGCCTCGATAGGACATTCCCGATATTACTGTCCCCAATTCGTCTTCTATTTTATCTTACTTCCGGTCAAATTTGGTCGAGAAGTCTGAGGATACCGCGAGAACGACGGAAGGAGCTTTGTTTATTAAACAAAGATAAAATCGGTGTTCGGAATGGTTCCCGGGGCCTCGATCGGACATTCTCGATATTAGTGCCCCGAATTCGTCTCCGATTTTATCCTACTTCCGGTCAGATTGGGTCGAGAAGTCTGACGATGCCACGAGAACGACGGTAGGAGCTTTGATTATTTAACAAATATAAAATGGGTGCTCAGAATGGTTCTCTGAGCCTTGATGGGACATTCCCGACATTACTGCCCCGAATTCGTCTCCGATTTTATCCTACTTCCGGTCAGATTGAGTCGAGAATTCTGACGATGCCGCGAGAACGATACTAGGAGCTTTGATTATTTAACAAAGATAAAATCGGTGCTCGGAATGGTTCCTGGGGCCTCGATAGGACATTCCCGATATTACTGCCCCCAATTCGTCTCCGATTTTATCTTTATTCCGGTCAAATTTGGTCGAGAAGTCTAACGATACCGCCAGAACGACGGAAGGAGCTTTGTTTATTAAACAAAGATAAAATCGGTGTTCGGAATAGTTCCTGGGGCCTCGATCAGACATTCCCGATACTACTGCCCCGAATTCGTCTCCGATTTTATCCTACTTCCGGTCAGATTGATTTAAGATGTGTGACGATGACGCGAAAACGACGGTTGGAGCTTTCTTTATTTAACAATGATAAAATCGGTGCTCGGAATGGTTCCTGGGGCCTCGATCGGATATTCTCGATATTACTGCCCCGAATTCGTCTCCGATTTTATCCTAATTCCGGTCAGATTGGGTCGAGAAGTCTGACGATGCCGCGAGAACGACGCTAGGAGCTTTGTTTATTAAACAAAGATAAAATCGGTGTTCGGAATGGTTCCCGGGGCCTCGATCAGACATTCCCGATACTACTGCCCCGTTTTCGTCTCCGATTTTATCCTACTTCCGGTCAGATTGGGTCGAGAAGTCTGACGATGCCGCGAGAACGACGGTAGTAGCTTTGTTTATTTAACAAAGATAAAATCGGTGCTCAGAATGGTTCTCGGAGCCTTGATCGGACATTCCCGACTTTACTGCCCCGAATTCGTCTCCGATTTTATCCTACTTCCGGTCAGATTGGGTCGAGAAGTCTGACGATGCCGCGAGAACGACGCTAGGAGCTTTGTTTATTTAACAAAGATGAAATCGGTGCTCGGAATGGTTCCTGGGGCCTCGATAGGACATTCCCGATATTGCTGCCCCCAATTCGTCTTCTATTTTATCTTACTTCCGGTCAAATTTGGTCGAGAAGTCTGACGGTACCGCGAGAACGACGGAAGGAACTTTGTTTATTAAACAAAGATAAAATCGGTGTTCGGAATGTTTCCCGGGGCCTCGATCGGACATTCTCGATATGACTGCCCCGAATTCGTCTTCGATTTTATCCTACTTCCGGTCAGATTGGGTCGAGAAGTCTGGCGATGCCGCGAGAACGACGGAAGGAGCTTTGTTTATTAAACAAAGATAAAATCGGTGTTCGGAATGGTTCCCGGGGCCTCGATCAGACATTCTCGATATTACTGCCCCGAATTCGTCTCCGATTTTATCCTACTTCCGGTCAGATTGGGTCGAGAAGTCTGACGATGCCACGAGAATGACGGTAGGAGCTTTGATTAATTAACAAAGATAAAATCGGTGCTCAGGATGGTTCTCGGAGCCTTGATCGGACATTCCCGACATTACTGCCCTGAATTCGCTCCCATTTTATGCTAATTCCAGTCAGATTGGGTCGAGAAGTCTGACGATACCGCGAGAACGACGCTACGAGCTTTGTTTATTTAACAAAGATAAAATCGGTGCTCAGAGTGGTTCTCGGAGCCTTGATCGGACATTCCCGACATTACTGCCCCGATCTCGTCTCCGATTTTATCCTACTTCCGGTCAGATTGGTCCGAGAAGTCTGACGATGCCGCGAGAACGACGCTAGGAGCTTTGTTTATTTAACAAAGATCAAATCGGTGCTCGGAATGGTACCCGGGGCCTCGATAGGACATTCCCGATATTACTGCCCCCAATTCGTCTCCGATTTTATCCTACTTCCGGTCAGATTGGGTCGAGAAGTCTGACGATGCCGCGAAAACGACGCTAGGAGCTTTGTTTATTTAACAAAGATAAAATCGGTGCTCGGAATGGTTCCTGGGGCCTCGATAGGACATTCCCGATATTACTGCCCCCAATTCGTCTTCTATTTTATCTTACTTCCGGTCAAATTTGGTCGAGAAGTCTGAGGATACCGCGAGAACGACGGAAGGAGCTTTGTTTATTAAACAAAGATAAAATCGGTGTTCGGAATGGTTCCCGGGGCCTCGATCGGACATTCTCGATATTAGTGCCCCGAATTCGTCTCCGATTTTATCCTACTTCCGGTCAGATTGGGTCGAGAAGTCTGACGATGCCACGAGAACGACGGTAGGAGCTTTGATTATTTAACAAATATAAAATGGGTGCTCAGAATGGTTCTCTGAGCCTTGATGGGACATTCCCGACATTACTGCCCCGAATTCGTCTCCGATTTTATCCTACTTCCGGTCAGATTGAGTCGAGAATTCTGACGATGCCGCGAGAACGATACTAGGAGCTTTGATTATTTAACAAAGATAAAATCGGTGCTCGGAATGGTTCCTGGGGCCTCGATAGGACATTCCCGATATTACTGCCCCCAATTCGTCTCCGATTTTATCTTTATTCCGGTCAAATTTGGTCGAGAAGTCTAACGATACCGCCAGAACGACGGAAGGAGCTTTGTTTATTAAACAAAGATAAAATCGGTGTTCGGAATAGTTCCTGGGGCCTCGATCAGACATTCCCGATACTACTGCCCCGAATTCGTCTCCGATTTCATCCTACTTCCGGTCAGATTGATTTAAGATGTGTGACGATGACGCGAAAACGACGGTTGGAGCTTTCTTTATTTAACAATGATAAAATCGGTGCTCGGAATGGTTCCTGGGGCCTCGATCGGATATTCTCGATATTACTGCCCCGAATTCGTCTCCGATTTTATCCTAATTCCGGTCAGATTGGGTCGAGAAGTCTGACGATGCCGCGAGAACGACGCTAGGAGCTTTGTTTATTAAACAAAGATAAAATCGGTGTTCGGAATGGTTCCCGGGGCCTCGATCAGACATTCCCGATACTACTGCCCCGTTTTCGTCTCCGATTTTATCCTACTTCCGGTCAGATTGGGTCGAGAAGTCTGACGATGCCGCGAGAACGACGGTAGTAGCTTTGTTTATTTAACAAAGATAAAATCGGTGCTCAGAATGGTTCTCGGAGCCTTGATCGGACATTCCCGACTTTACTGCCCCGAATTCGTCTCCGATTTTATCCTACTTCCGGTCAGATTGGGTCGAGAAGTCTGACGATGCCGCGAGAACGACGCTAGGAGCTTTGTTTATTTAACAAAGATGAAATCGGTGCTCGGAATGGTTCCCGGGGCCTCGATAGGACATTCCCGATATTATTGCCTCCAATTCGTCTCCGATTTTATCCTACTTCCGGTCAGATTGGGTCGAGAAGTCTGACGATGTCGCGAGAACGACGCTAGGAGCTTTGTTTATTTAACAAAGATAAAATCCGTGCTCGGAATGGTTCCTGGGGCCTCGATAGGACATTCCCGACATTACTGCCCCGAATTCGTCTCCGATGTTATCCTTCTCTCGGTCAGATTGGGTCAAGAAGTCTGACGATGCCGCGAGAACGACGGTAGGAGCTTTGTTTATTTAACAAAGGTAAAAACGGTGCTCGGAATGGTTCCCGGGGCCTCGATCAGACATTCCCGATACTACTGCCCCGAATTCGTCTCCGATTTTATCTTACTTCTGGTCAGATTGGGTCGAGAAGTCTGACGATGCCGCGAGAACGACGCTAGGTGCTTTGTTTATTTGACCAAGATAAAATCGGTGCTCGGAATGGTTCCCGGGGCCTCGATAAACAAACAATGCTCCTGCCGTCGTTCTCGCGGCATCGTCAGACTTCCTTATCCATTCTGACCGGAAGTAAGATAAAGTCGGGAACGAATTGGGGGCAGTAATATCGGGAACGTCCAATCGAGCCCCCGGGAACCATTCCGAGCACCGATTTTATCTTTGTTAAATAAACAAAGCTCCTAGCGTCGTTCTCCCGGCATCGTCAGACTTCTCGACGCAATCGGACCGGAAGTAGGATAAAATCGGAGACGAATTCGGGGCAGTAGTATCGGGAATGTCTGATCGAGGCCCCGGGAACCATTCCGAATACCGATTTTATCTTTGTTTAATAAACAAAGCTCCTTCCGTCGTTCTCGCGGTATCGTCAGACTTCTCGACCAAATTTGACCGGAAGTAAGATAAAATCGGAGACGAATTGGAGGCAGTAATATCGGGAATGTCCTATCGAGGCCCCGGGAACCATTCCGAGCACCGATTTTATCTTTGTTAATTAAACAAAGCTCCTAGCGTCGTTCTCGCGGCATCGTCAGACTTCTCGACCCAATCTGACCGGAATTAGGATAAAATCGGTGACGAATTCGGGGCAGTAATATCGAGAATGTCCGATCGAGGCCCCGGGAACCATTCCGAGCACCGATTTTATCTTTGTTAAATAAACAAAGCTCCTACCGTCGTTCTCGCGGCATCGTCAGACTTCTCGACCAAATTTGACCGGAAGTAAGATAAAATCGGAGGGAAATTGTGGGCAGAAATATCGGGAATGTCCTATCGAGGCCCCGGGAACCATTCCGAGCACCGATTTTATCTTTGTTATATAAACAAAGCTCCTACCGTCGTTCTCGCGGCATCGTCAGACTTCTCGACTCAATCTGACCGGAAGTAGGATAAAATCGGAGACGAATTCGGGGCAGTCATGTCGGGAATGGCCGATCAAGGCTCCGAGAACCATTTTGAGCACCGATTTTATCTTTGTTAAATAAATAAAGCTCCTACCATCGTTCTCGCGGCATCGTCAGACTTCTCGACCGAATCTGATTGGAAGTAGGATAAAATCGGATACGAATTGGGGGTAGTAATATCGAGAATGTCCGATCGAGGCCCCGGGAACCATTCCGAGCACCGATTTTATCTTTGTTAAATAAACAAAGCTCCTACCGTCGTTCTCGCGGCATCGTCACACTTCTTGACCCAATCTGACCGGAAGTAAGATAAAATCGGAGATGAATTGGGGGCAGTAATATCGGGAATGTCCGATTGAGGCCCCGGGAACCATTCCGAGCACCGATTTTATCTTTGTTAAATAAACAAAACTCCTAGCGTCGTTCTCGCGGCATCGTCTGACTTCTCGATCCAATCTGACCGGAAGTAGGATAAAATCAGAGACGAATTGGGGGCAGTAATATCTGGAATGTCCGATCGAGGCCCCGGGAACCATTCCGAGCACCGATTTTATCTTTGTTAAATAAACAAAGCTCCTAGCGTAGTTCTCGCGGCATTGTCAGACTTCTCCACCCAATCTGACCGGAAGTAGGATAAAATCGGAGACAAAGTCGGGGCAGTAATTTCGGGAATGTCCGATCAAGGCTCCGAGAACCATTCCGAGCACCGATTTTATCTTTGTTAAATAAACAAAGCTCCTAGCGTCGTTCTCGCGGCATCGTCAGACTTCTCGACCCAATCTGACCGGAAGTAGGTTAAAATCGGAGACGATTTCGGGGCAGTAGTATCGGGAATGTCCGATTGAGGCCCCGGGAACCATTCCGAGCACCGATTTTATCTTTGTTAAATAAACAAAGCTCCTAGCGTCGTTCTCGCGGCATCGTCCGACTTCTCGACTCAATCTGACCGGAAATAAAATAAAATCGTAGACGGATTCGGGGAAGTACTATCAGGAATTTCCGATTGAGGCCCCTAGAAACGTTGCGAGCACCGATTTTATCTTTGTTAAATAAATAATGCTCCTTCCCTCGCTGTCGCAGGATCGTCAGCCTTCTCGACCCGATCTGACCGGAAATAAGATAAAATCGGAGACGAATTCGAGGCAGTAGTGTCAGGAATGTCCGATCGGTACTCCGAAAACCGTTGCGAGCACTGATTCTATCTTTGTTAAATAAATAATGCTCCTTCCGTCGTTGTCGCAGCATCGTCAGATTTCGACACAATCTGACCCATTGCGGAGCAAATGCTAACCCGCGATTCGCAAACCTGGGTCGTTTTCACCCGCCCAAGATCATTTTCTTCACTGAATATTTATTTAAAAAAAATCGAAAATAAGGAAGAAAACAACCTTATCATTCCTGTAGACGTACGGTCTAAAATCGACCATGATTTTTTTCAGATTTTTTCCACCGACAATTGTTGACTTGGCAGTGCAAAAACGAAAACGGCCCAGTTTCACGGGATCAAAGTGCCTGAAATACCATCATAGATTGAGGTTTAAGATAATCGGTTGAACTTGATCTATAGATTGCGAACTTTATCGGAAGTAATGTCAATTTCGAAAATGTTTGCGGATTTCATGGTCCGCAAACAATATTCTTCATCATTTGCGATTCGCTAATAACTTTCGCAGTAAATAATTCTATCAATACATTTTAAAGTAATTTCGCGTGAAATTATTATTTTTTGCCAAATTATGCGAGCATTTTTATTTTTCGAGATGTTGAGGAATCGGCTTCGATTCGGCCCGTGAGATTTCCAAGGTCGTGGTGGAAAGAAAGAAGGAGTTTTTTTCACTCGTTTACGTTTCGATCCTTGGTTCGGATCCTCTTCAGAAACTTTATTTATTCTACAAATTTCGCGATACAAATTATATTAATAGAAATTACAGATTTTTTTATAAAATAATAATTGTATTTATTGTTATAAATAAGTTTTAGATGTGTTTTAATGATTTGTGTAAATTTTGTGTTAGTTTTTTCTCATAATTTTTCCAATCATGTTGATATTGTGTGAGTGATTATTTATAACAAGTTATTGTAAGAGAGATAAGAATTATGTTAGATAACGAACCTGAATATTGTCAATATTTCTAGTTTTCTTTTGGTTTGTGCTTGGAAGATGGTTGATGTTGACAGTATGTTTGATGATGAAATACTGCCTTGTGAGGTTGATTCGGAGGGTTGATTTCGAACCGTTTTTTATATTTCAATTGATGGTATAATCGTTTTTTGGTGATTGTATTATCTGTGAAAAATTAGTATGGTGAAAGAATCTTTATTTTGATCTATTGTCTTGATTAATGAGATGTTGTGTGAAAGTGGTAATTACCTATTGGAATAAACTAAATATATCCTCACAAGCACAAAGAAGAAAACTAGAAAAAATTTTCTCTGCTCTACATGTCGAGTAGTGACGTCCAAGAGAGTTCGAGAAAGACTAAGTGGCAAATGTATTGTTTCTGGAGAGAGGGAGAATGATCCTTTGTCAGTGCTGTGTCAAGAGTTTGGGGGTGCCCGTGTCATGTTAAGAGGTTAAAATGTTATGTCAAGAGTTTTTTAAATTTAGTCACGAGTTTTAAAATTGACGTGTGTAGTTATGGTGATAAAATATTGTTATGATTATATTATTGAATTGTATATTGAGCTAAGATTTTTTATGTCAGTTCTAAAATTGATGGCATTGGGATGCGTTTTGATTTGTATCATTTCTAGGATCAATCTTTTTTTGAGCCATTTTTCATTGTTTAAAATTTTAACATCGTCAAATTTGAAATCGTGTTTTTGTTCTATTGCGTGCTGTGCTAGAGCTGTGTGTATTGTGTTGGTATGTTTTAGGCTATTTTTGTGTTCATTGATTCTGTTTTTAAGGTATCGTTTTGTTTGGCCTATGTATGTGGAGTTACAATCATTACAATCAATTTTGTATACTATGTTAGATTTTTTGCTGTTGTCAATCTTGTCTTTGGTGGAGCCTGTGATCGATAAGATATTGTGTTTGTTGTTTGTGACTAATGTTATATTATATTGTTTAAAAAGACGAACTAGTTGGTGATGGATATTTTTTGTGTATGGCAGATTTATTAGTCTAGAGGAGTCAAAGTTTTTATTTTTGTTATTTTAATTGTTGATTGTAGCAAGTCTTTGTTTTATTGTTTTTTCTGTGAAAGAAATCGGATAGCAATTTTTTGTCATTGTGTTCTTAATAAGTTGAAGATTTTTATGGTGAAAGGAAGGATGAGATAGTTTTATTGCTCTGTCAACTAACATGTAAATTATAGCTTTTTTGGGAAAGTGGGTGGTGTGAGAAAAAGTTTATAAATCTGCCAGACCAAGTAGGTTTTCTGTACCAATTTGTGATGATTGAACTTTGATTGCGGATTAAGAGAATATCAAGAAAAGGTTAAAGGTTAAGGAATATCAAGAAAAGGTTAGAAAAATATCAAGAAAAATATCAATTTTTATTTTTGACTTTTCATAAATTATTCAAAAATTCTGTAACTACAACATGTGAAGATAA
The DNA here is from genome assembly GCA_944452715.1 of Ophion slaviceki. Taxonomy (NCBI): domain Eukaryota; kingdom Metazoa; phylum Arthropoda; class Insecta; order Hymenoptera; family Ichneumonidae; genus Ophion; species Ophion slaviceki. The sequence goes on along the minus strand of OX101784.1, from coordinate 8,858,166 downwards.
TTTATGCAACATTAAAAGACAGAAATCTCGTAATATTTGGTGAAAAATTAATAATTCCACGTCAAATTACTTTAAAATGTATTGCTAGAATCATTTATTCCAAAAGTTGTTAGCGAATCGCAAATGATTGAAAATCGTATTTGTAGTGCATGGAATCCTCGAACATTTTATAAATCGGCATTATCTTGAATCAAGTTCTCAGATAGGGACACATTCAGGTTCCTTGGCTCGACCGCGTATCATCGGACTCTGAACCAACTTCCTGTGACAGCCGACCATTCGGAAGTTGCAGCTATGACGTCAGCAGACTAGCACTTCCTATAGCACTGTCGTGCCTGACTTAGCTCGTTTGTTCCACTGATTAAATTCCGATTTATACACTTTAATCGTATGTTGATAATTTTTTCCTCCATGACGGGGAGCACAAATATAGTTTTTCGGGAGTGTCCCGTATTCGGAATTTTATAAACTTCATTCTCCTGCACGCAAAATGGATTTTTTATTCTTTTCCAGAATACTCTATTTTCTCTGGCAAATGCTATTCATGACAAAAATACGACATATTTTTTTTCAAAGAAAACGTGAAAAACCATTAAAAATCATATTTTTTTCAGTCGCAAAATCACCGCGCAAGACCCTCTAAAACACCTGTCCACCTTATAAAAGTCACCCTGTATATTAAATAAACAATACTCCTACCATCGGTTTCGCAGCATCGTCAGACTTCTCGACTCAATCTGACTGGAAGGAAGGTAAAATCGGAGACGAAGTCGGGGCAGTAATATCGGAAATGTCCGATAGAGGCCCCGGAACCATTCCGATCAACGATTTTATATTTGTTAAATGAACAATGCTCCTACCGTCATGTTCACAGCATCGTCAGACTTCTCGCCCCAATCTGACCGGAAGTAAGACAAAATCAGAGACGAATTGGGGCAGGAAAATCGGGAATGTCCGAACGAGACTCCGACAACCATTCCGAGCACCGATTTTATCTTTGTTAAATAAACAAAGCTCCTACCGACGTTCTCGCAGCATCGTCAGACTTCTCGACTCAATCTGACCGGATGTAAGCTAAAATCGGAGACGAATTCGGGGCAGTAATATCGGGAATGTCCGAACGAGGCTCCGAGAACCATTCCGAGCACCGATCTTATCTTTGTTAAATAAACAAAGCTCCTACCGACGTTCTCGCAGCATCGTCAGACTTCTCGACCCAATCTGACCGGAAGTAAGATAAAATCGAAGACGAATTCGGGGCAGGAATATCGGGATTGTCGGACCGAGTCTCCGAGAACCATTCGGAGCAACGATTTTATCTTTGTTACATAAACAATGGTCCTACCGTCGTTCCCGTAGCATCATCAGACTTCTCGACCCAAACTGACCGGAAGCAAAATAAAATCGGAGAAAAATTCGGGGCAGTAAAATCGAGAATGTCCGGTCAAAGCCCCGGGAACCATTCGGATCATCGATATTATGTTTGTTAAATAAACAATGCTTCTACCGTCATTTTCGCAGCATCGTCAGACTTCTCGACCGAATCTGACCGGGAGTAAGATAAAATCGGAGACGAATTCGGGGCAGTAATATCGGGAATGTTCGATTGAGACCCCGGGAAACATACGGATATCCGATTTTATCTTTGATAAATAAACAATGATTCTACCGTCGATCTCGCAGCATCATCAGACTTCTCGACACAATTTGACCGCAAGTAAGATAAAATCGGAGACAAATTCGGGGCAGTAATATCGGGAATGTCAGATCGAGGCCCAGGGAACCATTCCGATGACCGATTTCATCTTTATTAAATAAACAATGCTTCTACCGTCGTTTTCGCAGCAACGTCAGACTTCTGGACGCAATCTGACAGGAAGTAAAATAAAATCGGAGACGAATTCGGGGCTGGAATATCGGACATGTCCGACCGAGGCCCCGAGAACCATTCCGATCACCGATTTTATCTTTGTTAAATAAACAAAGCTCCCACCGTCATTCTCGCAGAATCGTCAGACTTCTCGACTTAATCTGACCGGAAGTAGGATACAATCGGAGACGAATTCGGGGCAGTAATATGGGGACTGTCCGATCGAGACCGCGGGAACCATTCGGACCACCGATTTTATCTTTGTTAAATAAACAATGATTCTACCGTCGTTTTCGCAGCATCGTCAGACCTCTCGACTCAATCTGACCGGAAGTAAGATAAAATCGGAGACGAATTCGGGGCAGTAATAGCGTGAATGTCCGATCGCGACCCCGAGAACCATTGCGAAGACCGATTTTTCTGTGATAAATAAAGAATGCTCCTACCGTTGTTCCCGCAGCATCGTCAAACTTCTCAAACCAATCTGACCGGAAGTAAAATAAAATTGGAGACAAATTCGGGGCAGTAAAATCGGGAATGTCGGTTCAAGGCCCCGGGAACCGATCTGATCACCGATTTTATCTTTGTTAAATAAACAACGCTTCTACCGTCGTTTTCGCAGCATCGTCAGATTTCTCGACCCAATCCGACCGGAAGTAAGATAAAATGGGAGACGAAATCGGGGCAGTAATATCGGGAATGTCCGATCGAGACCCCGGGAACCATTCGGATAACCGATTTTATCTTTGTTAAATAAACAATGATTCTACCGTCGATCTCGCAGCATCGTCAGACTTCTCGACACAATTTGACCGGAAGTGAGATAAAATCGGAGGCGAATTCGGGGCAGTAATATCGGGAATGTCCGATCGAGACCCCGGAAACCATTCCGAGCACCGATTTTGTCTTTGTTAAATAAACAAAGCTCCCACCGGCGTTCTCGCAGCATCGTCAGATGTCTCGGCCCAATCTGACAGGAAGTAAGATAAAATCGGAGACAAATTCGGGGCAGTAAAATCGGGAATGTCGGATCAAGGCCCCGCGAACCATTCTGATCACCGATTTCATCTATATTAAATAAACAATACTCCTACCGTCGTTTTCGCAGCATCGTCAGACTTCTCGACTCAATCTGACCGGAAGTAAGGTAAAATCGGAGACGAATTCGGGACAGTAATATCGGCAATGTCCGATCGACGCCCCGGGAACCATTCTGATCACCGATTTTATCTTTGTTAAATAAACAATGCTGCTACCGTCTTTTTCGCAGCATCGTCAGACTTCTCGACCCAATCTGACCCGAAGTAAGATAAAATCGGAGACGAATTCGGGACAGTAATAGTGCGAATGTCCGACCGCGAGCCCGAGAACCATTCCGAGGACCGATTTTATCTTTGTTAAATAAACAAAGCTCCTACCGTTGTTCCCGGAGCATCGTCAGACTTCTCGATCCAATCTGACCGGAATTAAAATAAAATCGGAGACAAATTCGGGGCAGTAAAATCGGGAATGTCCGATCAAGGCCCCGGGAACCTTTGTGATCACCGATTTTATGTTTGTTAAATAAACAATGCTCTTACCGTCGTTTTCGCGGCATCGTCATACCTCTCGACCCAATCTGACCGGAAGAAGATAAAATCGGAGACGAATTGGGGGCAGGAATAGCGCAAATGTCCGATCGCGACCGCGAGAACCATTGCGATGACCGATTTTATGTTTGTTAAATAAACAAAGCTCCTACCCTTGATCCCGCAGCTTCGTCAGACTTCTCAACACAATCTGACCGGGAGTAAAATAAAATTGGTGACAAATTCGAGGGAGTAAAATCGGGAAAGTCGGATCAAGCCGCCGCGAACCATTCTGATCACCGATTAAATCTATATTAAATAAACAATGCTCCTACCGTCGTTTTCGCAGCATCGTCAGACTTCTCGACTCAATCTGACCGGAAGGAAGGTAAAATCGGAGACGAATTCGGGGCAGTAATATCGGAAACGTCCGATCGAGGCCCCGGGAACCATTCTGATCACCGATTTTATGTTTGTTAAATAAACAATGCTCCTACCGTCGTTTTCGCAGCATCGTCAGACTTCTCGCCGCAATATAACCGGAAGTAAGATAAAATCGGAGATGAATTTGGGGCAGGAATATCGGGAATGTTCGACCGAGGCCCCGAGAACCATTCCGAGCACCGATTTTATCTTTGTTACATAGCCAAAGCATTGACCGTCGTTCTCACAGCATCGTCATACTTCTTGACCCAATCTGACCGGAAGTAAGATAAAATCGGAGACGAATTAGGGGCAGTAATATCGGAAATGTCCGATAGAGGCCCCGGAACCATTCCGATAAACGATTTTATATTTGTGAAATGAACAATGCTCCTACCGTCGTATTCACAGCATCGTCAGACTTCTCGCTCCAATCTGACCGGAAGTAAGACAAAATCAGAGACGAATTGGAGCAGGAAAATTGGGAATGTCCGAACGAGGCTACGAGAACCATTCCGAGCACCGATTTTATCTTTGTTAAATAAACAAAGCTCCTACCGACGATCTCGCAGCATCGTCAGACTTCTCGACTCAATCTGACCGGATGTAAGTTAAAATCGGCGACGAATTCGGGGAAATAATATCGGGAATGTCCGATCGAGACCCCGGGTACCATTCCGAGCACCGATTTTATCTTTGTTGAATAAACAATGCTCCTACTGTCGTTTTCGCAGCATTGTCAGACTTCTCGACCCAATCTGACCGGAAGTAAGATAAAATCGGAGACGAATCCGGGGCAGGAATATCGGGATTGTCGGACCGAGTCTCCGAGAACCATTCGGAGCACCGATTTTATCTTTGTTACATAAACAATGGTCCTACCGTCGTTCCCGTAGCATCATCAGACTTCTCGACCCAATCTGACCGGAAGCAAAATAAAATCGGAGAAAAATTCGGGACAGTAAAATCGAGAATGTCCGGTCAAGGCCCTGGGAACCATTCGGATCACCGAATTTATGTTTGTTAAATAAACAATGCTTCTACCGTCATTTTCGCAGCATCGTCAGTCTTCTCGACGCAATCTGACCGGGAGTAAGATAAAATCGGAGACGAATTCGGGGCAGGAATATCGGGAATGTTCGATTGAGACCCGGGGAAACATACGGATATCCGATTTTATCTTTGATAAATAAACAATGATTCTACCGTCGATCTCGCGCCATCATCAGACTTCTCGACACAATTTGACCGCAAGTAAGATAAAATCGGAGACAAATTCGGGGCAGTAATATCGGGAATGTCAGATCGAGGCCCAGGGAACCATTCCGATGACCGAGTTCATCTTTATTAAATAAACAATGCTTCTACCGTCGTTTTCGCAGCAACGTCAGACTTCTGGACGCAATCTGACAGGAAGTAAAATAAAATCGGAGATGAATTCGGGGCAGGAATATCGGACATGTCCGACCGAGGCCCCGAGAACCATTGGGATCACCGATTTTATCTTTGTTAAATAAACAAAGCTCCCACCGTCGTTCTCGCAGAATCGTCAGACTTCTCGACATAATCTGACCGGAAGTAGGATACAATCGGAGACGAATTCGGGGCAGTAATATGGGGACTGTCCAATCGAGACCGCGGGAACCATTCGGATCACCGATTTTATCTTTGTTAAATAAAGAATGATTCTACCGTCGTTTTCGCAGCATCGTCAGACCTCTCGACTCAATCTGACCGGAAGAAAGACAAAATCGGAGACGAATTCGCGGCAGGAATATCGGGACTGTCCGACCGAGGCTCCGAGAACCATTCCGAGCACCGATTTTCTCTTTGTTAAATAAAAAAAGTTCCCACCGTCGTCCTCGCAGCGTCGTCAGACTTTTCGACTCAACCTGAACGGAAGTAAGATAAAATCGGAGACGAACTCGGGGTAGTAATATCGGGAATGTCCGATCGAGACCCCGGAAACCATTCCGAGCTCCGATTTCATCTTTGTTAAATAAACAAAGCTCCTACCGTCCTTCCCGCAGCATCGTCAGACTTCTCGATCCAATCTGACCGGAAGTAAGATAAAATCGCAGACGAATTCGGGGCAGGCATATCGGGATTGTCCGACCGAGTCTCCGAGAACAATTCGGAGACCGATTTTATCTTTGATGCATAAAAAAAGGTCGTACCGTCGTTCCCGCAGCATCGTCAGATTTCTCGACCCAATCTGACCGGAAGTAAAATGAAATCGGAGACAAATTCGGGGCAGTAAAATCGAGAAAGTCTGGTCAAGGCCCCGGGAACCTGTCTGTTCACCGCTTTTATCTTTGTTAAATAAACAATGCTCCTACCGTCGTTTTCGCTGCATCATCAAAATTCTCGCCCCAATCTGACTGGAAGTAAGAGAAAATCGCAGACGAACTCGGGGCAGGAATATCGGGAATGTCCGACTGAGGCTCTGAGAACCATTCCGAGCACCGATTTTATCTTTGATAATTAAAGAAAGCTCCCACCGTCGTTCTCGCAGCGTCGTGAGACTTCGCGACTGAACCTGACCGGAAGTAAGATAAAATCGGAGACGAATTCGGGGCAGTAATATCGGGAATGTCCGATCGAGACCCCGGGAACCATTCCGAGCTCCGATTTTATCTTATCAAATAAAAAATGCTACTACCGTCGATTTCGCAGCAAAGTCAGAAGTCCCGCCCCAATCGGACCGGAAATAAGGTAAAATCGGAGGCGAATGCGGCGCAGGAATATCGGGATTGTCCGACCGAGTCTCCATGAACCATTCGGAGCACCGATTTTATCTTTGTTACATAAACAAAGGTCCTACCGTCGTTCCCGCAGCATCGTCAGAATTCTCGACCCAGTTTGACCGGAAGTAAAGTGAAATCGGAGACAAATTCGGCTCAGTAAAATTGAGTATGTTCGGTCAAGGCCCCGGGAAACATACTGTTGACCGATATTATCTTTGTTAAATAAACCATGCTCCTACCGTCGATTTCGCAGCATCGTCAGACTTCTCGCCCCGATCTGACCGGAAGAAAGACAAAATCGGAGACGAATTCGGGGCAGGAATTACGGGACTGTCCGACCGAGGCTCCGAGAACCATTCCGAGCACCGATTTTCTCTTTGTTAAGTAAACAAAGCTTCCACCGTCGTTCTCGCAGCGTCGTCAGACTTCTCGACTCAACCTGACCCGAAGTAAGATAAAATCGGAGACGAATTGGCGGTAGTAATATCGGGAATGTCCGATCGAGACCCCGGAAACCATTCCGAGCTCCGATTTTATCTTTGTTGAATAAACAAAGCTCGTTCCGTCGTTCCCGCAGCATCGTCAGACTTCTCGACCGTATCTGACCGGAAGTAAAAGAAAATCGGAGACAAATTCGAGGCAGTAATATCGGGAATGTCCGATCGCGACCACGAGATCCATTCCGAGCACCGATTTTATCATTGTTAAATAAACAAAGCTCCTACCGTTGTTCCCGCAGCATGGTCAGACTTCTCGACCCAATCTGACCGGAAGTAAAATAAAATCGGAGACAAATTCGGAACAGTAAAATCGGGAATGTCCGATCAAGGCCCCGGGAACTATACTGATCACGGTTTTCATCTTTGTTAAGTAAACAATGCTCCTACCGTCTTTTTCGCAGCATCGTCAGACTTCTCGACCCAATCTGACCGGAAGGAAGATAAAATCGGAGACGAATTCGGGGCAGTAATAGCGCGAATGTCCGATCGCGACCCCGAGAAACATCCCGAGGACCGATTTTATCTTTGTTAAATAATCAAGGCTCCCACCGTCGTTCTCGCAGCATCGTCAGACTTCTCGACTCAAACTGACCGGAAGTATGTCAAAATCGGAGACGAATTCGGGGCAGTAATAGCGCGAAGGTCCGATCGCGACCCCGAGAAACATTCTGAGGACCGATTTTTTCTTTGTGAAATAAACAAGACTCTCACCGTCCTTGTCGCAGCATCGTCAGACCTCTCGACTCAATCTCACCAGAAGGAAGATAAAATCGGAGACGAATTCGGGGCAGTAATATCGAGAATGTCCGATCCAGGCCCCGGGAACCATTCTGATCACCGCTTTCATCTTTGTTAAATAAACAATGCTCCTACCGTCGTTTGCGCAGCAGCGTCAGACTTCTCCCCGCAATCTGACCGGAAGTAAGACAAAATCGCAGACGCATTCGGGGAAGGAATATTGGGAATGTCCGACCGAGGCTGCGAGAACCATTCCGAGCAACGATTTTATCTTTGATGCATAAACAAAAGTCCTACCGTCGGTCCCGCAGCATCGTCAGACTTCTCGACCCAATGTGACTGGAAGTAAAATGAAATCGGAGACAAATTCGGGGCAGTAAAATCGAGAATGTCCGGTCAAGGCCCCGGGAACCATTCTGATCACCGATTTTATCTTTGTTAAATAAACAATGCTGCTACGGTCTTTTTCGCAGCATCGTCAGACTTCTCGACCCAATCTGACCGGAAGTAAGCTAAAATCGGAGACGAATTCGGGGCAGGCATATCGGGATTGTCCGACCGAATCTCCGAGCACCATTCGGAGACCGATTTTATCTTTGATGCATAAAGAAAGGTCCTACCGTCGTTCCCGGAGCATTGTCAGACTTCTCGACACAATCTGACCGGAAGTAAAATGAAATCGGAGACAAATTCGGGGCAGTAAAATCGAGAATGTCCGGTCAAGGCCCAGAGAACCATTCGTTTCACCGCTTTTATCTTTGTTAAATAAACAATGATTCTAGCGTCGTTCTCGCAGCATCGTCAGACTTCTCGACTCAATCTAACTGGAAGTCATATATAATCGGAGACGAATTCGGGGCAGGAATATCGGGAATGTCCGATCGAGGCCCCAGGAACCATTCCGATCAACGATTTGATCTTTGTTAAATGAACAATGCTCCTACCGTCGTGTTCGCAGCATCGTCAGTCTTCTCGCCCCAATCTGACCGGAAGTAATAGAAAATTTGAGACGAATTCGGGGCAGGAATATCGGGAATGTCCGACCGAGGCTCCGAGAACCATTCCGAGCACCGATTTTATCTTTGTTAAATAAACAAAGCTCCTACCGTCGTTCTTGCAGCATCGTCAGACTTCTCGACTCAATCTGACCGGATGTAAGTTAAAATCGGAGACAAATTCGGGGCAGTAAAATCGAGAATGTCCGATCAAGGCCCCGGGAACCTTTCGGTTCACCGCTTTTATCTTAGTTAAATAAACAATGCTCCTTCCGTCGTTTTCGCAGCAACGTCAGACTTCTGGACCCAATCTGACAAGAAGTAAGACAAAACCGGAGACGAATTCGAGGCAGGAATATCGGGAATGTCCGACCGAGACCGCGGAGGCTATTCGGATCAGCTATTTTATCTTTGTTAAATAAACTATGATTCTACCGTCTTTTTCGCAGCATCGTCAGACCTCTCGTCCCAATCTGACCGGAAGTAAGATAAAATCGGAGACGAATTCGGGGCGGTAATAGCGCGAATGTCCGATCGTGACCCCGAGAACCATTGCGAAGATTTTTCTTTGGTAAATAAACAAAGCTCCTACCGTTGTTCCCGCAGCATCGTCAGACTTCTCAAACCAATCTGTCCGGAAGTAAAATAAAATTAGAGACAAATCCGGGGCAGTAAAATGGGAAATGTCCGATTAAGGCCCCGGGAACCATTCTGATCACAGATTTCATCTTCATTAAATAAACGACGCTCCTACCGTCGTTTTCGCTGCAACGTCAGACTTCTGGACCCGATCTGACCGAAAGTAAGATAAAAGCGGAGACGATTTCGGGGCAGGAATATCGGGAACTTCCGACCGAGGCCCCTAGAACTATTCCGAGCACCGATTTTATCTTTGTTGAATAAACAAAGCTCCTACCGTCGTTCTCGCAGCATCATCAGACTTCTCGGCTCAATCTGAGCAGAAGTAACATCAAATCGAACACGAATTTGGCGCAGGAATATCGGGATGTCCGATCGAGGCCCCGGCAACCATTCTGATCACCGATTTTGTCTTTGTTAAATAAACCATGATTCTACCGTCGTTTTCGCACCATCGTCAGACTTCTCGACCCAATTTGACCGGAAGTAAGATAAAATCGGAGGCGAATTCGGGGCAGTAATAGCGCGATGTCCGATCCCGACCCCGAGAACCATTCCGAGGACCGATTGTATCTTTGTTAAATAAACAAAGCTCCCACCGTCGTTCTCGCTGCATCGTCAGATTTCTCGACTCATTCTGACCGGAAGTAAGATAAAATCGGAGACGAATTCGGGGCAGTAATATCGGGAATGTCCGATCGAGACCCCGGGAACCATTCGGATATCCGATTTTATCTTTGTTAAATAAACAATGATTCTACCGTCGATCTCGCAGCATCGTCAGACTTCTCGACACAATTTGACCGGAAGTAAGATAATATCGGAGACGAATTCGGGGCAGTAATATCGCGAATGTCCGATCGCGACCCCGAGAATCATTCCGAGGACCGATTTTATCTATGTTAAATAAACAAGACTCCCACCGTCGTTCTCGCAGCATCGTCAGACTTCTCGACTCAATCTGACCAGAAGGAAGATAAAATCGGAGACGAATTCGGGGCAGTAATATCGGAAATCTCCGATCGAGACCCCGGGAACCATTCTGATCACCGATTTTATCTTTGTTAAATAAACAATGCTCCTACCTTCCTTTTCGCAGCATCGTCAGACTTCTCGACCCAATCTGACCGGAAGTAAGATAAAATCGGAGACGAATTCGGGGCCGTAATATCGGAAATGGCCGATCGAGGCCCCAGGAACCATTCCGATCAACGATTTTATCTTTGTTAAATGAACAATGCTCCTACCGTCGTGTTCGCAGCATCGTCAGACTTCTCGCCCCAATCTGACTGGAAGTAAGACAAAGTCGGAGCCGAATTCGGGGCAGGAATATCGGGAATGTCCGACCGAGGCTCCAAGAACCATTCCGAGAACCGATTTTATCATTGGTAAATAAACACAGCTCCTACCGTCGTTCTCGCAGCATCGTCAGACATCTCGACTCAATCTGACCGGATGTAAGTTAAAATCGGAGACAAATGCGGGGCAGTAAAATCGAGAATGTCCGGTCAACGCCCCGGGAACCATTCTGTTCACCGCTTTTAACTTTGTTAAATAAACAATGCTCCTACCGTCGTTTTCGCAGCATCATCAGACTTATCGCCCCAATCTGACCGGACGTAAGACAAAATCGGAGACGAATTCGAGGCAGGAATATCGGGCATGTCAGACCGAGGCTCCGAGAACCATTCCGAGCACCGATTTTATCCTTGTTGAATAAACAAGGCTCCCACCGTCGTTCTCGCAGCGTCGTCAGACTTCTCGATCCAATCTGACCGGAAGTAAAATGAAATCAGAGACAAATTCGGGGCAGTAAAATCGAGAATGTCCGGTCAAGGCCCCGGGAACCATTCTGTTCACCGCTTTTATCTTTGTTAAATAAACAATGCTCCTACCGTCGTTTTCGCAGCATCGTCAGACTTATCGCCCCAATCTGACCGGACGTAAGACAAAATCGGAGACGAATTCGAGGCAGGAATATCGGGAATGTCAGACCGAGGCTCCGAGAACCATTCCGAGCACCGATTTTATCCTTGTTAAATAAACAAAGCTCCCACCGTCGTTCTCGCAGCGTCGTCAGACTTCTCGATTCAACCTGACCGGAAGTAAGACAAAATTGGAGACGAATTCGGGGCAGCAATATCGGAAATGTCCGATCGGGGCCCCGGGAACCATTCGGATCACCGATTTTATATTTGGTAAATAAACAATGCGTCTACCGTCGTTTTCGCAGCATCGTCAGAATTATCAACCCAATTTGACCGGAAGTAAGATAAAATCGGAGGCGAATTCGGGGCAGAAATAGCGCGATGTCCGATCCCGACCCCGAGAACCATTCCGAGGACCGATTTTATCATTGTTAAATAAACAAAGCGCCCACCGTCGTTCTCGCTGCATCGTCAGATTTCTCCACTCATTCTGACCGGTAGTAAGATAAAATCGGAGACGAATTCGGGGCAGTAATATCGGGAATGTCCGATCGCGACCCCGGGAACCATTCGGATATCCGATTTTATCTTTCTTAAATAAACAATGATTCTACCGTCGATCTCGCAGCATCGTCAGACTTCTCGACACAATTTGACCGGAAGTAAGATAAAATCGGAGACGAATTCGGGGCAGTAGTATCAGGAATGTCCGATTGACGTCCCGGGAACCATTCCGATTACCGATTTCATCTTTATTAAATAAACAATGCTGCTACCGTCGGTTTCGCAGAATCGTCAGACTTCTCCACCCAATCTGACCGAAAGTAAGATAAAATCGGAGACGAATACGGGGCAGGAATATCGGGAATGTTCGATCGAGGCCCCGAGAATCATTCCGAGGACCGATTTTATTTTTGTTAAATAAACAAAGCTCCTACCGTCGTTCTCGCAGCACCGTCAGCCTTGTCGACTCGACCTGACCGGAAGTAAGAAAAAATCGGAGACGAATTCGGGGCAGTAATAGCGCGAATGTCCGATCGCGACCCCGAGAAACATTCCGAGGACCGATTTTATGTTTGTTAAATAAACAAGACTCCCACTGTCGTTCTCGCAGCATCGTCCGACTTCTCGACTCAATCTGACCGGAAGTAAGTTAAAATCGGAGACGAATTCGGGGCAGTAATAGCGCGAATGTCCGATCCCGACCCCGAGAAACATTCCGAGGACCGATTTAATCTTTGTTAAATAAAGAAGACTCCCACCGTACTTCTCGCAGCATCGTCAGAGTTCTCGACTCAATCTGACCAGAAGGAAGATAAAATCGGAGACGAATTCGGGGCAGTAATATCCGAAATGTCCGATCGAGGACCCGGGAACCATTCCGATCACCGATTTTATCTTTGTTAAATAAACAATGCTCCTACCGTCCTTTTCTCAGCATCGTCAGATTTCTCGACTCAATCTGCCAGGACGTAAGATAAAATCGGAGACGAAATGGGGGCAGGAATAGCGCAAATGTCCGATCGCGACCCCGAGAACCATTGCGAGGACCGATTTTATCTTTGTTAAATAAACAAAGCTCCTACCGTTGATCCCGCAGCATCGTCAGACTTCTCAACCCAATCTGACCGGGAGTAAAATAAAATTGGAGACAAATTCGGGGCAGTAAAATCGGGAATGTCCGATCAAGGCCCCGAGAACCATTCGGATCACCGATTTTATCTTTGTTAAATAAACAATGATTCTAGCCTCGTTCTCGCAGCATCGTCAGACTTCTCGACTCAATCTAACCGGAAGTAAGATAAAATCGGAGACGAATTCGGGGCAGTAATATCGGGAATGCCCTATCGAGGCACCGAGGACCATTCCGAGTTCCGATTTTATCTTTGTTAAATAAACAAAGCTGCGACCGTCGTTCCTGCAGCATTGTTAGATTTCTCGACCCAATCTGACCGGAAGTAACATAAAATCGGAGAGAAATTCGGGGCAGTAATATCGGGAATGTCCGATCGAGGCCCCGGAAATCATTCCGATCACCGATTTCATCTTTATTCAATAAACAATGCTTCTACCGTCGTTTTCGCAGCAACGTCAGACTTCTGGACCGAATCTGACAGGAAGTAAGATAAAACCGGAGACGAATTCAAGGCAGGAATATCGGGAATGTCCGACCGAGACCCCGAGAACCATTCCGATCACCGATTTCATCTTTGTTAAATAAACAAAGCTCCCACCGTCGTTCTCGCAGCATCGTCAGACTTCTCGACTCAATCTGACCGGAAGTAAGATACAATCGGAGACGAATTCGGGGCAGTAATATCGGGAATGTCCGATCGAGACCGCGCGAGCCATTCGGATCACCGATTTTATCTTTGTTAAATAAACTATGATTCTATCGTCGATTTCGCAGCATCGTCAGACCTCTCGACCCAATCTGACCGGAAGTAAGACAAAATCGGAGACGAATTCGGGGCAGTAATAGCGCGAATGTCCGATCGCGACCCCGAGAATCATTGCGAAGATTTTTCTTTGTTGAATAAACAAAGCTCCTACCGTTGTTCCCGCAGCATCGTCAGACGGCTCAAACCAATCTGACCGGAAGTAAAATAAAATTAGAGACGATTTCGGGGCAGTAAAATCGGGAATGTCCGATCCAGGCCCCTAGAACCATTCTGATGACCGATTTTATCTTTGTTAAATAAACAATGATTCTACCGTCGTTTTCGCAGCATCGTCAGACTTCTCGACCCAATTTGACCGGAAGTAAGATAAAATCGGAGACGAATTCGGGGCGGTAATAGCGCGAATGTCCGATCGCGACCCCGAGAACCATTCCGAGGATCGATTTTATCTTTGTTAAATAAACAAAGCTCCTACCGTTGTTCCCGCAGTATCGTCATACTTCTCGACCCAATCTGACCGCAATTAAAATAAAATCGGAGACAAAATCGGGGCAGTAAAATCGGGAATGTCCGATCAAGGCCCCGTGAACTATTCTGATCACCGATTTTATGGTTGTTAAATAAACAATGCTCCTACCGTCGTTTTCGCAGCATCGTCAGACTTCTCGCCCCAATCTCACCGGAAGTAAGATAAAATCGGAGATGAATTTGGGGCAGGAATATCGGGAATGATCGACCGAGGCTCTGAGAACCAATCCGAGCACCGATTTTATCTTTGTTACATAATCACAGCTTTTACCGTCGTTCTCGCAGCATCGTCATACTTCTCGACCCAATCTGACCGGAAGTAAGATAAAATCGGAGACGAATTCGGGGCAGTAATATCGGAAATGTCCGATAGAGGCCCCGGAACCATTCCGATCAACGATTTTATATTTGTTAAATGAAGAATGCTCCTACCGTCGTGTTCACAGCATCGTCAGACTTTTCGCCCCAATCTGACCGGAAGTAAGACAAAATCAGAGACGAATTCGGGGCAGGAAAATCGGGAATGTCCGACCGAGGCTCCGAGAACCATTCCCAGCACCGATTTTATCTTTGTTAAATAAACAAAGCTCGTACCGACGTTCTCGCAACATCGTCAGACTTCTCGACTCAATCTGACCGGATGTAAGTTAAAATCGGAGACGAATTCGGGGCAGCAATATCGGGAATGTCCGATCGAGACCCCGGGTACCATTCCGATCACCGATTTTATCTTTGTTAAATAAACAATGCTCCTAGTGTCGTTTTCGCAGCATAGTCAGATTTCTCGACCCAATCTGAGCGCAAGTGAGGTAAAATCGGAGACGAATTCGGGGCAGGAATATCGGCATTGTCCGACCGAGTCTCCGAGAACCATTCGGAGCACCGATTTTACATTTGTTACATAAACAAAGGTCCTACCGTCGTTCCCGTAGCATCATCAAACTTCTCGACCCAATCTGACCGGAAGTAAAATAAAATCGAAGAAAAATTCGGGGCAGTAATATCGGGAATGTCCGATCGAGACCGCGGGAACCATTCCGAGCACCGATTTTATCTTTGTTAAATAAACAAAGCTCCCACCGTCGTTCTCGCAGCATCGTCAGATGTCTCGGCCCAATCTGACAGGAAGTAAGATAAATCGGAGACGAATTGGGGGCAGGAATAGCGCAAATGTCCGATCGCGACCGCGAGAACCATTGCGAGGACCGATTTTATGTTTGTTAAATAAACAAAGCTCCTACCGTTGATCCCGCAAGATGGTCAGACTTCTCAAACCAATCTGACCGGCAGTAAAATAAAATTGGAGACAAATTCGTAAGATAAAATCGGAGACGAATTCGGGGCAGTAATATCGGGAATGTCCGATCGAGACCCCGGGAACCATTCCGAGCACCGATTTTATCTTTGTTAAATAAACAACGCTCCCACCGTCGTTATCGCAGCATCGTCAGATGTCTCGGCCCAATCTGACAGGAAGTAAGATAAATCGGAGACGAATTGGGGGCAGGAATAGCGCAAATGTCCGATCGCGACCGCGAGAACCATTGCGAGGACCGATTTTGTTTGTTAAATAAACAAAGCTCCTACCGTTGATCCCGCAGCATCGTCAGACCTCTCAAACCAATCTGACCGGGAGTAAAATAAAATTGGAGACAAATTCGAGGCAGTAAAATCGGGAATGTCGGATCAAGGTCCCGCGAACCATTCTGATCACCGATTTCATCTGTGTTAAATAAACAATGCTCCTACCGTCGTTTTCGCAGCATCGTCAGACTTCTCGACTCAATCTGACCGGAAGGAAGGTAAAATCGGAGACGAATTCGGGGCAGTAATATCGGAAATGTCCGATCGAGGCCCCGGGAACCATTCTGATCACCGATTTTATCTTTGTTAAATAAACAATGCTGCTACCGTCTTTTTCGCAGCATCGACAGACTACTCGACGCAATCTGACCGGAAGTAAGATAAAATCGGAGACGAATTCGGGGCGGTAATAGCGCGAATGTCCGATCGCGACCCCGAGAACCATTCCGAGGAACGATTCTATCTTTGTTAAATAAACAAAGCTCCTACCGTTGTTCCCGCAGCATCGGCAGACTTTTCGACCCAATCTGACCGGAATTAAAATATAATCGGAGACAAATTCGGGGCAGTTAAGTCGGGAATGTCCGATCAAGGCCCCGGGAACTATTCTGATCACCGATTTTATGTTTGTTAAATAAACAATGCTCCTACCGTCGTTTTCGCAGCGTCGTCAGACTTTTCGCCCCAATCTAACCGGAAGAAAGATAAAATCGGAGATGAATTTGGGGCAGGAATATCGGGAATGATCGACCAAGGCTCCGAGAACCATTCCGAGCACCGATTTTATCTTTGTTACATAATCAGAGCTTTTACCGTCGTTCTCGCAGTATCGTCATACTTCTCGACCCAATCTGACCGGAAGTAAGACAAAATCAGAGACGAATTCGGGGCAGGAAAATCGGGAATGTCCGACCGAGGCTCCGAAAACCATTCCGAGCACCGATTTTATCTTTGTTAAATAAACAAAGCTCCTGCCGACGTTCTCGCAGCATCGTCAGACTTCTGGACTCAATCTGACCGGATGTAAGTTAAAATCGGAGACGAATTCGGGGCAGGAATATCGGGAATGTCCGATCGAAACCCCGGGAACCATTCCTAGCTCCGATTTTATCTTTGTTGAATAAACAAAGCTCCTACCGTCGTTCCCGCAGCATCGTCAGACTTCTCGACCCAATCTGACCGGAAGTAAAATAAAATCGGAGACAAATTCGGAACAGTAAAATCGGGAATGTCCGATCAAGGCCCCGGGAACTATTCTGATCACCGATTTTATGTTTGTTAAATAAACAATGCTCCTACCGTCGTTTTCGCAGCGTCGTCAGACTTTTCGCCCCAATCTAACCGGAAGAAAGATAAAATCGGAGATGAATTTGGGGCAGGAATATCGGGAATGATCGACCGAGGCTCCGAGAACCATTCCGAGCACCGATTTTATCTTTGTTACATAATCAGAGCTTTTACCGTCGTTCTCGCAGTATCGTCATACTTCTCGACCCAATCTGACCGGAAGTAAGATAAAATCGGAGACAAATTCGGGGCAGTAATATCGGAAATGTCCGATAGAGGCCCCGGAACCATTCCGATCAACGATTTTATATTTGTTAAATGAACAATGCTCCTACCGTCGTGTTCACAGCATTGTCAGACTTCTCGCCCCAATCTGACCGGAAGTAAGACAAAATCAGAGACGAATTCGGGGCAGGAAAATCGGGAATGTCCGACCGAGGCTCCGAAAACCATTCCGAGCACCGATTTTATCTTTGTTAAATAAACAAAGCTCCTGCCGACGTTCTCGCAGCATCGTCAGACTTCTGGACTCAATCTGACCGGATGTAAGTTAAAATCGGAGACGAATTCGGGGCAGGAATATCGGGAATGTCCGATCGAAACCCCGGGAACCATTCCTAGCTCCGATTTTATCTTTGTTGAATAAACAAAGCTCCTACCGTCGTTCCCGCAGCATCGTCAGACTTCTCGACCCAATCTGACCGGAAGTAAAATAAAATCGGAGACAAATTCGGAACAGTAAAATCGGGATTGTCCGATCAAGGCCCCGGGAACTATTCTGATCACGGATTTCATCTTTATTAAATAAACAATGCTCCTACCGTTGTTGTCGCAGCAACGTCAGACTTCTGGACCCAATCTGACCGGAAGTAAGATAAAATGGGAGACGAATTCCGGGCAGGAATATCGGGATTGTCCGACCGAGTCTCCGAGAACCATTCGGAGCACCGATTTTATGTTTGTTACATAAACAAAGGTCCTACCGTCGTTCCCAGAGCATCGTCAGACTTCTCGACCCAATCTGACCGGAAGTAAGATAAAATCGGAGACGAATTCGGGGCAGTAAAATCGGGAATGTCCGATCGAGGCCCCGGGAACCATTCTGATCTTCGATTTTATCTTTATTGAATAAACAATGTTCCTACCGTCGTGTTCGCAGCAAAGTCAGAAGTCTCGCCCCAATCGGACCGGAAGTAAGATAAAATCGGAGACGAAGTCGGGGCAGGAATATCGGGATTGTCCGACCGAGTCTCCGAGAACCATTCGGAGACCGATTTTATCTTTGATGCATAAACAAAGGTCCTACCGTCGTTCCCGCAGCATCGTTAGATTTCTCGACCCAATCTGACCGGAAGTAAAATAAAGTCGGAGACAAATTCGAAACAGTAAAATCGGGGATGTCCGATCAAGGCCCCGGGAACTATTCTGATCACGGATTTCATCTTTATTAAATCAACAATGCCCCTACCGTTGTTGTCGCAGCAACGTCAGATTTCTGGACTCAATCTGACCGGAAGTAAGATAAAATCGGAGACGAATTCGGGGCAGGAATATCGGGAACTTCCGACCGAGGCCCCGAGAACCATTCCGAGCACCGATTTTATCTTCGTTCAATAAACAAAGTCCCTACCGTCGGTCTCGCAGCATCGTCAGACATCTCTGCTCAATCTGAGCAGAAGCAAGATAAAATCGGAGACGAATTTGGGGCAGGAATATCGGGATTGTCCGATCGAGGCCCCGGGAACGATTCTGATCACCGATTTCATCTCTATTAAATAAACAATGCTGCTTCCGTCGTTTTCGCAGAATCGTCAGACTTCTCGACACAATCTGACCGGAAGTAAGATAAAATCGGAGACGAATTCGGGGCAGGAATATCGGGAATGTCCGACCGAGGCTCCGAGAACCATTCCGAGCACCAATTTTATCTTTGTTAAATAAACAAAGCTCTTTCGTCGTTCTCGCAGCATGGTCAGACTTCCTTACCCAATCTGACCAGAAGTAGGATAAAATCGGAGATGAATTCGGGGTAGTAATATCGGGAATGTCCGATCGAGGCCGTCAGAACAATTCAGAGGACCGATTTTATTTTTGTTAAATACACGAAGCTCCTACCGTCGTTCCCGCAGCACCGTCAGACTTGTCGATTCAACCTGACCGGAAGTAAGATAAAATCGGAGACAAATTCGGGGCACTTATATCGGAAATGTCTGATCGAGGCCCCGGGAACCATTCTGATCACAAATTTTATCTTTGTTAAATAAACAATGGTCCTACCGTCTTTTTCGCTGCAGCGTCAGACTTCTCGACGCAATGTAACCGGAAGTAAGATAAAATCGGAGACGAATTCGGGGCAGTAATAGCGCGAATGTCCGATCGCGACCCCGAGAAACATTCCAAGGACCGATTTTATCTTTGTTAAATAAACAAGACTCCCACCGTCGTTCTCGCAGCATCGTCAGACTTCTCGACTCAATCTGACCGGAAGTATGTTAAAATCGGAGACGAATTCGGGGCAGTAATATCGGAAATGTCCGATCGAGGCCCCAGGAACCATTCTGATCACCGATTTTATCTTTGTTAAATAAACAATGCTTCTACCTTCTTTTTCGCAGCATCGTCAGACTTCTCGACCCAATCTGACCGGAAGTAAGATAAAATCGGAGACGAATTTGTAAGCTTAAGTCTCAAAGAAAACGACAATTATTTTATTTTGTATGAGCATATAATTCGACATATAATTTACTTTCAATAACGGCATATAATTCGCTTTCGAGAAAGGGGGAGACTGCTGTGCGACAGCTCAGACGGATCGCGAATCTGATTCATATATATATATTATTCGGGGCGCTTGAGAGACGGATTTCTCTCGGTAGATTCAATATAATGCTATAAGGGTACGCAGCTTGCATCTATGTTTTCTCGAGGCCGAGAGATTTCGCTCGTTGCCTCTTTCCTTGCTCCGGGATCTGACGTTCGCTGTATCCAGGCAGCACGTCAATCCAGCAGCAATTTCGATCCAGGATCGAAATTGTGACAAATCTGGGCGGCCAGGCCAAATTTTTCTTCTTCTGGACGAACTCGATTTTAGATTCTCTCGAGGCTCTGAGAATGTTGTCGACATCGGTGTCGTGTGTTGCTCGGCGAACGATCCCGGAGCGAAAGAGACCGAGTTACGCTTTTCACTGGAGAGGAAGGTATCGTAAACCCCCCTTTCTCTCACGTGAGGCTCTCTCCTCGTCAAATTATACATCTTATTACGCACATATGTACCGGCGAGCGGGATTTCAAATTTTCGTTTCAAATCGGGTTACAAATTCGGGGCAGTAATAGCGCGAATGTCCGAACGCGTCCCCGAGAACCATTGCGAGCACCGATTTTATCTTTGTTACATAATCAAAGCTTTTACCGTCGTTCTCGCAGCATCGTCAGACTTCTCGACCCAATCTGACCAGAATTAAGATAAAATCGGAAACGAATTCAGGGCAGTAATATCGGAAATGTTCGATCGAGGCCCCAGGAATCATTCCGACCAACGATTTTATCTTTGTTAAATGAACAATGCTCCTACCGTCGTGTTCGCAGCATCGTCAGTCTTCTCGCCCCAATCTGACCGGAAGTAAGACAAAATTGGAGACGAACTCGGGGCAGGAATATCGGGAATGTCCGACCGAGGCTCCGAGAACCATTCCGAGCACCGATTTTATCTTTGTTAAATACACAAAGCTCCCGCTGTCGTTCTCGCAGCGTCGTCGGACTTCTCGACTCAACCTGACCGGAAGTAAGATAAAATCGGAGACGAATTCGGGGCAGTAATATCGGGAATGTTCAATCGAGACCCCGGGAACCATTCCGAGCTCCGTTTTTATCTTTGTTGAATAAACAGAGCTCCTACCGTCGTTCCCGCAGCATCGTCAGACTTCTCGACCCAATCTGACCGGAAGTAAAAGAAAATCGGAGACAAATTCGGGGCAGTAACATCGGGAATGTCCGATCGCGACCCCGAGAACCATTCCGAGCACCGATTTTATCATTGTTAAATAAACAAAACGCCTACCGTTGATCCCGCAGCATGGTCAGACTTCTCGACCCAATCTGACCGGAAGTAAAATAAAATCGGAGACAAATTCGGAACAGTAAAATCGGGAATGTCCGATCTAGGCCCTGGGAACTATTCTGATCACGGATTTTATCTTTATTAAATCAACAATGCTCCTACCTTCGGTCTCGCAGCATCGTCAGACTTCTCGGCTCAATCTGAGCGGAAGCAAGATAAAATGGGAGACGAATGTGGGGCAGGAATATCGGGATTGTCCGACCGAATCTCCCAGAACCATTCGGAGACCGATTTTATTTTTGATGCATAAACAAAGGTCCTACCGTCGTTCCCGCAGCATCGTCAGACTTCTCGACACAATCTGACCGGAAGTAAAATGAAATCGGAGACAAATTCGGGGCAGTAGAATCGAGAATGTTCGGTCAAGGCACAGAGAACCATTCGTTTCACCGCTCTTATCTTTGTTAAATAAACAATGATTCTAGGGTCGTTGTCGCTGCATCGTCAGACTTCTCGACTCAATCTAACTGGAAGTAAGATAAAATCGGAGACGAATTCGGGGCAGTAATATCGGGAATGTCCTATCGAGGCCCCGAGAACCATTCCGAGCTCCGATTTTATCTTTGTTAAATAAACAATGCTTCTGCCGTCGTTTTCGCAGCAACATCAGACTTCTGGACCCAATCTGACAGGAAGTAAGATAAAATCGGAGACGAATTCGAGGCAGGAATATCAGGAATGTCCGACCGAGACCGCGGGAGCCATTCGGATCACCGATTTTATCTTTGTTAAATAAACTATGATTCTACCGTCGTTTTCGCAGCATCGTCAGACTTCTCGACCCAATCTGACCGGAAGTAAGATAAAATCGGAGACGAATTCGGGGCAGTAATAGCGCGAATGTCCGATCGCGACCCCGAGAACCATTGCGAAGATTTTTCTTTGTTAAATAAACAAAGCTCCTACCGTTGTTCCCGCAGCATCGTCACACTTCTCAAACCAATCTGACCGGAAGTAAAATAAAATGAGAGACAAATTCGTGGCAGTAAAATCGGGAATGTCCGATCAAGGCCCCGGGAACCATTCTGATCACAGATTTCATCTTTATTAAATAAACAATGCTGCTAACGTCGTTTTCGCTGCAACGTCAGACTTCTGGACACGATCTGACCGGAAGTAAGATAAAAACGGAGACGATTTCGGGGCAGGAATATCGGGAACTTCCGACCGAGACCCCTAGAACTATTCCGAGCACCGATTTTATCTTTGTTGAATAAACAAAGCTCCTACCGTCGTTCTCGCAGCATCATCAGACTTCTCGGCTCAATCTGAGCAGAAGTAACATAAAATCGAACACGAATTTAGTGCAGGAATAACGGGAATGTCCGATCGAGGCCCCGGGAAACATTCGGATCACCGATTTTATCTTTGGTAAATAAACAATGCTTCTACCGTCGTTTTCGCAGCATCGTCAGAATTCTCAACCCAATCTGACCGGAAGTAAGATAAAATCGGAGACGAATTCCGGGCAGTAAAATCGGGAATGTCGGATCGAGGCCCCGGGAACCATTCTGATCACCGATTTTATCTTTGTTAAATAAACAATGATTCTACCGTCGTTTTCGCAACATCGTCAGACTTCTCGACCCAATTTGACCGGAAGTAAAATAAAATCGGAAGCGAATTCGGGGCAGTAATAGCGCGATGTCCGATCCCGACCCCGAGAACCATTCCGAGGACCGATTTTATCTTTGTTAAAAGCTCCCACCGTCGTTCTCGCTGCATCGTCAGATTTCTCGAGTCATTCTGGCCAGAAGTAAGATAAAATCGGCGACGAATTCGGGGCAGTAAGATCGGGAATCTCCGATCGAGGCCCCGGGAACCATTCTGATCACCAATTTTATCTTTGTTAAATAAACAATGCTCCTGCCGTCTTTTTCACAGCATCGTCAGACTTCTCGACCCAATCTGACCGGAAGTAAGATAAAATCCGATCCGAAATGTCCGATCGCGACCCCGAGAAACATTCCGAGGACCGATTTTATTTTTGTTAAATCAACAAGACTCCCACCGTCGTTCTCGCAGCATCGTCAGACTTCTCGACTCAATCTGACCAGAAGGAAGATAACATCGGAGACGAATTCGGGGCAGTAATATCGGAAATGTCCGATCGAGGCCCCGGGTACCATTCTGATCACCGATTTAATCTTTGTTAAATAAACAATGCTCCTACCGTCTTTTTCGCAGCATCGTCAGACTTCTCGACCCAATCTGACCGGAAGTAAGATAATATCGGAGACGAATTCGGGGCAGTAATAGCGCGAATGTCCGATCGCGACCCCGAGAACCATTCCGAGGACCGATTTTATCTTTGTTAAATAAACAATGCTCCTACCGTCGTTTTCGCAGCATCGTCAGACTTCTCGCCCCGATCTGAGCGGAAGTAAGATAAAATCGGAGACGAATTTGGGGCAAGAATATCGGGAATGTTCGACCGAGGCTCCGAGAACCATTCCGAGCACTGATTTTATGTTTGTTACATAATCAAAGCTTTTACCGTCGTTCTCGCAGCATCGTCAGACTTCTCGACCCAATCTGACCAGAAGTAAGATAAAATCGGAAACGAATTCGGGGCAGTAATATCGGAAATGCCCGATCGAGGCCCCAGGAACCATTCCGATCAACGATTTTATCTTTGTAAAATGAACAATGCTTCTACCGTCGTGTTCGCAGCATCGTCAGTCTTCTCGCCCCAATCTGACCGGAAGTAAGACAAAATTGGAGACGAATTCGGGGCAGGAATATCGGGAATGTCCGACCGAGGCTCCGAGAACCATTCTGAGCACCGATTTTATCTTTGTTAAATAAACAAAGCTCCTACCGTCGTTCTCGCAGCATCGTCAGACTTCTCGAGTCAATCTGACCGGATGTAAGTGAAAATCGGAGACAAATTCGGGGCAGTAAAATCGAGAATGTCCGGTCAAGGCCCCGGGAACCATTCTGTTCACCGCTTTTATCTTTGTTAAATAATCAATGCTCCTACCGTCGTTTTCGCAGCATCGTCAGAATTCTCGCCCCAATCTGACCGGAAGTAAAACAAAATCGGAGACGCATTCGGGGCAGGAATATTGGGAATGTCCGACCGAGGCCGGAGAACCATTCCGAGCACCGATTTTATCTTTGTTAAATACACAAAGCTCCCGCTGTCGTTCTCGCAGCGTCGTCGGACTTCTCGACTCAACCTGACCGGAAGTAAGATAAAATCGGACACGAATTCGGGGCAGTAATATCGGGAATGTTCAATCGAGACCCCGGGAACCATTCCGAGCTCCGTTTTTATCTTTGTTGAATAAACAGAGCTCCTACCGTCGTTCCCGCAGCATCGTCAGACTTCTCGACCCAATCTGACCGGAAGTAAAAGAAAATCGGAGACAAATTCGGGGCAGTAACATCGGGAATGTCCGATCGCGACCCCGAGAACCATTCCGAGCACCGATTTTATCATTGTTAAATAAACAAAGCTCCTACCGTTGATCCCGCAGCATGGTCAGACTTCTCGACCCAATCTGACCGGAAGTAAAATAAAATCGGAGACAAATTCGGAACAGTAAAATCGGGAATGTACGATCTAGGCCCTGGGAACTATTCTGATCACGGATTTTATCTTTATTAAATCAACAATGCTCCTACCTTCGGTCTCGCAGCATCGTCAGACTTCTCGGCTCAATCTGAGCGGAAGCAAGATAAAATGGGAGACGAATGTGGGGCAGGAATATCGGGATTGTCCGACCGAATCTCCCAGAACCATTCGGAGACCGATTTTATTTTTGATGCATAAACAAAGGTCCTACCGTCGTTCCCGCAGCATCGTCAGACTTCTCGACACAATCTGACCGGAAGTAAAATGAAATCGGAGACAAATTCGGGGCAGTAGAATCGAGAATGTCCGGTCAAGGCACAGAGAACCATTCGTTTCACCGCTTTTATCTTTGTTAAATAAACAATGATTCTAGGGTCGTTGTCGCTGCATCGTCAGACTTCTCGACTCAATCTAACTGGAAGTAAGATAAAATCGGAGACGAATTCGGGGCAGTAATATCGGGAATGTCCTATCGAGGCCCCGAGAACCATTCCGAGCTCCGATTTTATCTTTGTTAAATAAACAATGCTTCTGCCGTCGTTTTCGCAGCAACATCAGACTTCTGGACCCAATCTGACAGGAAGTAAGATAAAATCGGAGACGAATTCGAGGCAGGAATATCAGGAATGTCCGACCGAGACCGCGGGAGCCATTCGGATCACCGATTTTATCTTTGTTAAATAAACTATGATTCTACCGTCGTTTTCGCAGCATCGTCAGACTTCTCGACCCAATCTGACCGGAAGTAAGATAAAATCGGAGACGAATTCGGGGCAGTAATAGCGCGAATGTCCGATCGCGACCCCGAGAACCATTGCGAAGATTTTTCTTTGTTAAATAAACAAAGCTCCTACCGTTGTTCCCGCAGCATCGTCACACTTCTCAAACCAATCTGACCGGAAGTAAAATAAAATGAGAGACAAATTCGTGGCAGTAAAATCGGGAATGTCCGATCAAGGCCCCGGGAACCATTCTGATCACAGATTTCATCTTTATTAAATAAACAATGCTGCTAACGTCGTTTTCGCTGCAACGTCAGACTTCTGGACACGATCTGACCGGAAGTAAGATAAAAACGGAGACGATTTCGGGGCAGGAATATCGGGAACTTCCGACCGAGACCCCTAGAACTATTCCGAGCACCGATTTTATCTTTGTTGAATAAACAAAGCTCCTACCGTCGTTCTCGCAGCATCATCAGACTTCTCGGCTCAATCTGAGCAGAAGTAACATAAAATCGAACACGAATTTAGTGCAGGAATAACGGGAATGTCCGATCGAGGCCCCGGGAAACATTCGGATCACCGATTTTATCTTTGGTAAATAAACAATGCTTCTACCGTCGTTTTAGCAGCATCGTCAGAATTCTCAACCCAATCTGACCGGAAGTAAGATAAAATCGGAGACGAATTCCGGGCAGTAAAATCGGGAATGTCGGATCGAGGCCCCGGGAACCATTCTGATCACCGATTTTATCTTTGTTAAATAAACAATGATTCTACCGTCGTTTTCGCAACATCGTCAGACTTCTCGACCCAATTTGACCGGAAGTAAAATAAAATCGGAAGCGAATTCGGGGCAGTAATAGCGCGATGTCCGATCCCGACCCCGAGAACCATTCCGAGGACCGATTTTATCTTTGTTAAAAGCTCCCACCGTCGTTCTCGCTGCATCGTCAGATTTCTCGAGTCATTCTGGCCAGAAGTAAGATAAAATCGGCGACGAATTCGGGGCAGTAAGATCGGGAATCTCCGATCGAGGCCCCGGGAACCATTCTGATCACCAATTTTATCTTTGTTAAATAAACAATGCTCCTGCCGTCTTTTTTACAGCATCGTCAGACTTCTCGACCCAATCTGACCGGAAGTAAGATAAAATCCGATCCGAAATGTCCGATCGCGACCCCGAGAAACATTCCGAGGACCGATTTTATTTTTGTTAAATCAACAAGACTCCCACCGTCGTTCTCGCAGCATCGTCAGACTTCTCGACTCAATCTGACCAGAAGGAAGATAACATCGGAGACGAATTCGGGGCAGTAATATCGGAAATGTCCGATCGAGGCCCCGGGTACCATTCTGATCACCGATTTAATCTTTGTTAAATAAACAATGCTCCTACCGTCTTTTTCGCAGCATCGTCAGACTTCTCGACCCAATCTGACCGGAAGTAAGATAAAATCGGAGACGAATTCGGGGCAGTAATAGCGCGAATGTCCGATCGCGACCCCGAGAACCATTCCGAGGACCGATTTTATCTTTGTTAAATAAACAATGCTCCTACCGTCGTTTTCGCAGCATCGTCAGACTTCTCGCCCCGATCTGAGCGGAAGTAAGATAAAATCGGAGACGAATTTGGGGCAGGAATATCGGGAATGTTCGACCGAGGCTCCGAGAACCATTCCGAGCACTGATTTTATGTTTGTTACATAATCAAAGCTTTTACCGTCGTTCTCGCAGCATCGTCAGACTTCTCGACCCAATCTGACCAGAAGTAAGATAAAATCGGAAACGAATTCGGGGCAGTAATATCGGAAATGTCCGATCGAGGCCCCAGGAACCATTCCGATCAACGATTTTATCTTTGTAAAATTAAAAATGCTCCTACCGTCGTGTTCGCAGCATCGTCAGTCTTCTCGCCCCAATCTGACCGGAAGTAAGACAAAATTGGAGACGAATTCGGAGCAGGAATATCGGGAATGTCCGACCGAGGCTCCGAGAACCATTCTGAGCACCGATTTTATTTTTGTTAAATAAACAAAGCTCCTACCGTCGTTCTCGCAGCATCGTCAGACTTCTCGAGTCAATCTGACCGGATGTAAGTGAAAATCGGAGACGAATTCCGGGCAGTAAAATCGGGAATGTCGGATCGAGGCCCCGGGAACCATTCTGATCACCGATTTTATCTTTGTTAAATAAACAATGATTCTACCGTCGTTTTCGCAACATCGTCAGACTTCTCGACCCAATTTGACCGGAAGTAAAATAAAATCGGAAGCGAATTCGGGGCAGTAATAGCGCGATGTCCGATCCCGACCCCGAGAACCATTCCGAGGACCGATTTTATCTTTGTTAAAAGCTCCCACCGTCGTTCTCGCTGCATCGTCAGATTTCTCGAGTCATTCTGGCCAGAAGTAAGATAAAATCGGCGACGAATTCGGGGCAGTAAGATCGGGAATCTCCGATTGAGGCCACGGGAACCATTCTGATCACCAATTTTATCTTTGTTAAATAAACAATGCTCCTGCCGTCTTTTTCACAGCATCGTCAGACTTCTCGACCCAATCTGACCGGAAGTAAGATAAAATCCGATCCGAAATGTCCGATCGCGACCCCGAGAAACATTCCGAGGACCGATTTTATTTTTGTTAAATCAACAAGACTCCCACCGTCGTTCTCGCAGCATCGTCAGACTTCTCGACTCAATCTGACCAGAAGGAAGATAACATCGGAGACGAATTCGGGGCAGTAATATCGGAAATGTCCGATCGAGGCCCCGGGTACCATTCTGATCACCGATTTAATCTTTGTTAAATAAACAATGCTCCTACCGTCTTTTTCGCAGCATCGTCAGACTTCTCGACCCAATCTGACCGGAAGTAAGATAAAATCGGAGACGAATTCGGGGCAGTAATAGCGCGAATGTCCGATCGCGACCCCGAGAACCATTCCGAGGACCGATTTTATCTTTGTTAAATAAACAATGCTCCTACCGTCGTTTTCGCAGCATCGTCAGACTTCTCGCCCCGATCTGAGCGGAAGTAAGATAAAATCGGAGACGAATTTGGGGCAGGAATATCGGGAATGTTCGACCGAGGCTCCGAGAACCATTCCGAGCACTGATTTTATGTTTGTTACATAATCAAAGCTTTTACCGTCGTTCTCGCAGCATCGTCAGACTTCTCGACCCAATCTGACCAGAAGTAAGATAAAATCGGAAACGAGTTCGGGGCAGTAATATCGGAAATGTCCGATCGAGGCCCCAGGAACCATTCCGATCAACGATTTTATCTTTGTAAAATTAAAAATGCTCCTACCGTCGTGTTCGCAGCATCGTCAGTCTTCTCGCCCCAATCTGACCGGAAGTAAGACAAAATTGGAGACGAATTCGGAGCAGGAATATCGGGAATGTCCGACCGAGGCTCCGAGAACCATTCTGAGCACCGATTTTATTTTTGTTAAATAAACAAAGCTCCTACCGTCGTTCTCGCAGCATCGTCAGACTTCTCGAGTCAATCTGACCGGATGTAAGTGAAAATCGGAGACGAATTCCGGGCAGTAAAATCGGGAATGTCGGATCGAGGCCCCGGGAACCATTCTGATCACCGATTTTATCTTTGTTAAATAAACAATGATTCTACCGTCGTTTTCGCAACATCGTCAGACTTCTCGACCCAATTTGACCGGAAGTAAAATAAAATCGGAAGCGAATTCGGGGCAGTAATAGCGCGATGTCCGATCCCGACCCCGAGAACCATTCCGAGGACCGATTTTATCTTTGTTAAAAGCTCCCACCGTCGTTCTCGCTGCATCGTCAGATTTCTCGAGTCATTCTGGCCAGAAGTAAGATAAAATCGGCGACGAATTCGGGGCAGTAAGATCGGGAATCTCCGATTGAGGCCACGGGAACCATTCTGATCACCAATTTTATCTTTGTTAAATAAACAATGCTCCTGCCGTCTTTTTCACAGCATCGTCAGACTTCTCGACCCAATCTGACCGGAAGTAAGATAAAATCCGATCCGAAATGTCCGATCGCGACCCCGAGAAACATTCCGAGGACCGATTTTATTTTTGTTAAATCAACAAGACTCCCACCGTCGTTCTCGCAGCATCGTCAGACTTCTCGACTCAATCTGACCAGAAGGAAGATAACATCGGAGACGAATTCGGGGCAGTAATATCGGAAATGTCCGATCGAGGCCCCGGGTACCATTCTGATCACCGATTTAATCTTTGTTAAATAAACAATGCTCCTACCGTCTTTTTCGCAGCATCGTCAGACTTCTCGACCCAATCTGACCGGAAGTAAGATAAAATCGGAGACGAATTCGGGGCAGTAATAGCGCGAATGTCCGATCGCGACCCCGAGAACCATTCCGAGGACCGATTTTATCTTTGTTAAATAAACAATGCTCCTACCGTCGTTTTCGCAGCATCGTCAGACTTCTCGCCCCGATCTGAGCGGAAGTAAGATAAAATCGGAGACGAATTTGGGGCAGGAATATCGGGAATGTTCGACCGAGGCTCCGAGAACCATTCCGAGCACTGATTTTATGTTTGTTACATAATCAAAGCTTTTACCGTCGTTCTCGCAGCATCGTCAGACTTCTCGACCCAATCTGACCAGAAGTAAGATAAAATCGGAAACGAATTCGGGGCAGTAATATCGGAAATGTCCGATCGAGGCCCCAGGAACCATTCCGATCAACGATTTTATCTTTGTAAAATAGACAATGCTCCTACCGTCGTGTTCGCAGCATCGTCAGTCTTCTCGCCCCAATCTGACCGGAAGTAAGACAAAATTGGAGACGAATTCGGAGCAGGAATATCGGGAATGTCCGACCGAGGCTCCGAGAACCATTCTGAGCACCGATTTTATTTTTGTTAAATAAACAAAGCTCCTACCGTCGTTCTCGCAGCATCGTCAGACTTCTCGAGTCAATCTGACCGGATGTAAGTGAAAATCGGAGACGAATTCCGGGCAGTAAAATCGGGAATGTCGGATCGAGGCCCCGGGAACCATTCTGATCACCGATTTTATCTTTGTTAAATAAACAATGATTCTACCGTCGTTTTCGCAACATCGTCAGACTTCTCGACCCAATTTGACCGGAAGTAAAATAAAATCGGAAGCGAATTCGGGGCAGTAATAGCGCGATGTCCGATCCCGACCCCGAGAACCATTCCGAGGACCGATTTTATCTTTGTTAAAAGCTCCCACCGTCGTTCTCGCTGCATCGTCAGATTTCTCGAGTCATTCTGGCCAGAAGTAAGATAAAATCGGCGACGAATTCGGGGCAGTAAGATCGGGAATCTCCGATCGAGGCCCCGGGAACCATTCTGATCACCAATTTTATCTTTGTTAAATAAACAATGCTCCTGCCGTCTTTTTCACAGCATCGTCAGACTTCTCGACCCAATCTGACCGGAAGTAAGATAAAATCCGATCCGAAATGTCCGATCGCGACCCCGAGAAACATTCCGAGGACCGATTTTATTTTTGTTAAATCAACAAGACTCCCACCGTCGTTCTCGCAGCATCGTCAGACTTCTCGACTCAATCTGACCAGAAGGAAGATAACATCGGAGACGAATTCGGGGCAGTAATATCGGAAATGTCCGATCGAGGCCCCGGGTACCATTCTGATCACCGATTTAATCTTTGTTAAATAAACAATGCTCCTACCGTCTTTTTCGCAGCATCGTCAGACTTCTCGACCCAATCTGACCGGAAGTAAGATAAAATCGGAGACGAATTCGGGGCAGTAATAGCGCGAATGTCCGATCGCGACCCCGAGAACCATTCCGAGGACCGATTTTATCTTTGTTAAATAAACAATGCTCCTACCGTCGTTTTCGCAGCATCGTCAGACTTCTCGCCCCGATCTGAGCGGAAGTAAGATAAAATCGGAGACGAATTTGGGGCAGGAATATCGGGAATGTTCGACCGAGGCTCCGAGAACCATTCCGAGCACTGATTTTATGTTTGTTACATAATCAAAGCTTTTACCGTCGTTCTCCCAGCATCGTCAGACTTCTCGACCCAATCTGAGCGCAAGTAAGATAAAGTCGGAGATGAATTCGGGGCAGTAATATCGGAAATGTCCGATCGAGGCCCCAGGAACCATTCCGATCAACGATTTTATCCTTGTTAAATGAACAATGCTCATACCGTCGTGTTCGCAGCATCGTCAGACTTCTCGCCCCAATCTGACCGGAAGTAAAATAAAATCGGAGACGAATTCGGGGCAGAAATATCGGGATTGTCCGGCCGAGTCTCCGAGAACCATTCCGAGCACCGATTTTATCTTTGTTAAATAAACAAAGCTCCTACCGTTGTTCCCGCAGCATCGTCAGACTTCTCGACCCAATCTGACCGGAAGTAAGATAAAATCGGAGATGAATTCGGGACAGGAATTTCGGGAACTTCCGACCGAGGCCCCGAGAACCATTCCGCGCACCGATTTTATCTTTGTTAAATAAACAAAGCCCTTACCGTCGGTCTCGCAGCATCGTCAGACTTCTCGGCTCAATCTGAGCGGAAGCAAGATAAAATCGGCGACGAATTTGGGGCAGGAATATCGGAAATGTCCGATCGAGGCCCCGGCAACCATTCGAGTAGTAGACGTAGGGCGGTTCTAACGCAAGGGGAGGTGGTGTGTCAAGAGTAGGGAAGCCAAGGTGGCACTACGGTCGTTGGGAGGTCGCCGGGGCGCGTGTGACGTCACAGAGGGGCCTCTGCGGCGGGGGGGGGGCTCGTGGTCCGTGAAGCGCCCGGCGGGGGGGGGGGGGGGCGTCGATGAGTGTTTTGTGTGTATGTGCGTGCGTGCGTGCATGCGTGCTTGTAGGGAAGCCAAGGTGGCGCTACGGTCGTGGGGAGGTCGGCGTGTGTGTATGCGTGCGTGCGTGCGTGCGCGTAGGGCAGCCAAGGTGGCGCTACGGTCGTGGGGAGGTCGGCGTGTGTTCGTGCGTGTGTGCGTGCGTGCGTATGCGTGTGCGTGTGCGTGTGTGTGTGTGTGCGTGTGAGTGTGTGCGTGTGCGTGTGCGCGTGCGCGTGTGCGTGTGTGTGTGTGTGTGTGTGTGTGTATGTGTGTGTGTGTGTGTGTGTGTGTGTGTGTGTGAAGGGCGATCTTTCAAAGCCCATTATTTATGACATGTAGCTGTTTCAATTCCGAAAGATAATGTCAAGATGTCGGCATCCACCCCGTCTCAAAGCTCGCCGACACTCGAGACAGGTCCTGACAGGTTTCTTGGAAAAGCGTGCGTGCGTGCGTGCGTGCGTGCGTGCGTGCGTGCGTGTGTGACAACCTTATATGGGTCGGAAAATTTTCGGTAATATGACAACGCTAGGCGCTACATGAAGGGTGTCTCAACGCTTGCCGACACTTGAGACAGGTCCTGACAGGTTTCTCGGGAAAAATCTTTTGGGATCAAAGGGACCGCGGATGGACCACTTGAGCGCGGCTCTTGAAAAGGCGAGGTCCCCATTCCGAACGATAATGTCAAGATGTTTGCATGCGTGTCTACTCCTGTCACGAGTCTCGCTAACACTTTAGACAGGTCTCGACAAGTCAGGATTTATCGGAAAAACTATACACTTTAGCGATCAAAGGCGGCGACCGCCGATGGACCACTTGAGCTGCAGGACCCATAAAATCTTTTGACCCGATGCATTCCGACTTCCTGTTCTTTGTCTCATGTTCCTCGAGCAATCTACGCGTTATCGGAAAACTCTGTTTTTTCCCGCGAGAGGGCCGAACTTTTTTTCCCGAAGAGCCTTTTTAATGATCCGCTCCGCTCAAACCTGACCACACTTTGCATGAAACAGTCAGTCTGTTAACATCGTGGAAGTTTTTTCGTACTCATCAACATGGAGCAAATCTTGCATGACCAAGCCGTGCTTTTACGCTCGATCGAAGATTTTACCGCATGGGAGCAACGATGCGTCGAGTTCATCGAAGGGCTGGAAACGCAAAGCCGAATTAAGCGCCCGCGATTATTAATCGGACATCAACAGTCACTAATAGCTCAAATAGCGCGCCTGGAAGGATTGAGGAATTGTGTGCGGAGTCGTTTCGTACACACGGGCGCAGGACACGGTGATCATGAGTTAATCTGGCGTGAGATTCAAACATCCTTCGAGAGTCGCATATTGACCGGTTCCATCATCAATCACAGCCACATGGAGCCGAAACACTTTCTAACTGATGCCCGCGTCCTAGTGCTTCAACATGTGCAAAATATCATCGAAAAGCACAACAGCATCAAAATCAATACAGTGTTTAATGGTGAATTCGCGAGTGGTGACAAACATGCGAATAAAAGTATCAACACGCGAAACTGCGAACTATTTAGCACAAGCGATTTGGGTGAGTGGTATGAACAACGTGTTGTGGAGCCCACTTTAACCTTACTCGATGAATTTCAAGAACGTGATAGTGGCTGGGCTCTGCAGAAAATACTTAACCTCACGATAAATGTGAATAAGTATAATCCGATGCGTGCCGGGTGCTCCATAGCATTACCGCGGGAAATAATGATGAAGAGAGCTGTGGTTAACGTCAAATCCGACGATAACGCATGTTTCGCATTGGCAGTCGTCGCTGCTCTATACCCAGCCGAACGAGATAGTGCCCGTCCAATTTCTTACCCTCATTATTCGACAGTACTGAATCTCCAGGATATCGAATTTCCGGTGACGATACATCAAATATAGAAATTTGAAGCTCATAACAATGTATCGATCAACGTATATACCACCACCACCAAGAAGGACATTGTTCCAATACGAGTCAGTCAAGACAAAAAGGAAAAGCATATCAATTTGCTATACATGCAAGATACTGATGACAGCAATGTGGGGCACTTCGTATGGATCAAGAACCTGTCGAGACTCGTGAGGTCACAACTGACCAAAAAGGAGCATAAAAAATATAGCTGTCATCGGTATGTAGTTACCATAATATATATATATATATATATATATATATATATATATATATATATATATATATACCAGGTGTGTAAGTATGAAACCCGAATTTTTGTACAGAAAAAACACGTTTATTGTAATGATACGATACAAAGTAACTTATTCAAAGTATTGTCCGTCGCTATCTATACATTTTTCCCATCTTTCTGGCAATTTGTGGATTCCGCGCTAAAAGAACTGTTGCTCTTTTGAGGCAAACCAGTCATCGAGCCATTTTCGTACATCTTCGTAAGAAGTAAAGCGCTGCTCAGCAAGTGCGTGTCCCATCGATGCAAACAAGTAGTAATCGGATGGGGCAAGGTCCGGTGAGTAAGGCGCGTGCTGAAGAATCTCCCAACGGAACGACTCTATCGTTTCCTGGACCTGTTTTGCTTTGTGTGCTGGTGCATTGTCATGCAGCAAAATCACCTTGTGTTGTCTTTGTTGGTATTCTGGTCGTTTTTCACGCAAAACTCGATCCAAATCGGTCATTTGTTGTCGGTAGCGTTGAGTATTGACAGTTTCCCCAGGTTTCAGCAGCTCGTAGTAGATTACGCCCTTCTGATCCCACCAAACACACAGCATTGTCTTTCGTCCGTAGCGGTTTGGTCTTGCCGTCGATGTTGATGGTTCACCCGGAGTAACCCATGACTTTTTGCGCTCAGGATTCTCGAAATATATCCACTTTTCATCGCTAGTCACAATTCGATGGAGAAATGACTTTCTTTTGAACCTGGCGAGCAGCATTTCGCATGATGTTTTGCGGTTTTCCTGCTGTCTTTCGTTGAGTTCATGTGGAACCCATTTCCCAATCTTTTGTATCTTTCCCATGGCTTTCAACCGAAGGGAGATGGCATCTCGGGTCACCTTTAACTGATCCGCCAGTTGTTGTTGTGTTTGAGCGTCGTCTTCGTCCAACAAGGCTTGCAGGTCAGCGTCTTCAAACTTTTTCGGTGGTCTTCCACGTTCTTCGTTCCTCACGTCGAAATCGCCACTTTTGAACCGTTGGAACCACTCGAAACACTGTGTTTTACCGAGAGCATGCTCACCAAACGCCTCCACAAGCATTCGATGCGATTCGGCTGCGGTTTTCTTCAGATGAAAACAGAAAAGTAGTGCTGTCCGCAAATCGTAATTTGTTGGCACAAAACTCGACATGTTCATCTCTAATAAACTAATGCTACTGAATGAAACTCGTGTTATGGTGAGTTGGAAATCTTTGTCAGATATCAATACAATAACAAGACACCGCTGACGTGATGTGTCGGTAACTGCATCGACATCGAGCGCCACCTATGTGCAAATTCCGGTTTCATACTTACACACCTGGTATATATATATATATATATATATATATATATATATATATATATATGCTAGACGAATTAAACAAAACAATCTTGTTTTTTTTGCAGCTGTTTGCACCACTTCGGATCAGAGGAAAAATTGCGATCACATGAGGTCGATTGTGGAGTGATAAACGACTGTGCAATTCGACTACCAAACGACACCAATAAGTGGCTCAAGTTCAGCAACTTTAGCCGGAAAGAGCGACATCCCTTCATTGTGTATGCTGATTTGGAGTGTGTGCTGGCAAAGACCGATGGAGAGAACCTATCGAAATATATATATCAACACCATGAAGTGTTTAGTATCGGATACTATGTGTGTTGTTCATATGACGATTCATTATCTTCGTATCACTCGCGTCGCAGTGCTGATTGTGTATCGTGGTTTGTTGAAGAACTAAAAAATCTGACACTGCGGATAAAAGAAACTGTCTGTGATAATGTACCAATGTTGCATTCAACACCGAGTGAGTGGGCTAGTTTTCGCGCAGCGACTCAATGTCACATATGTGAGAAACCATTTGCGCAAGAAGATGTACGCGTTCGAGATCATTGCCATCTGACTGGGCGCTATAGAGGCCCCGCCCATTCCAACTGCAACCTAAATTACAAGCAGTCATTTTTCATTCCGATAGTTTTCCACAATTTATCCGGTTACGATGCGCATTTTATAATCAAGGAAGTAGCCACAGCGTTCGAAGGAAAAACCGATGTGCTTCCAATCACAAAAGAGAAATACATCTCCTTCACGAAGCATGTTGAAATTGAAGACGATTCAAAACACAAGATCCAATTGCGCTTTATCGACTCATACAAATTCCTCAACACCAGTCTCGACAAATTAGCCTCATTCTTGACCGAGGACAAACTAAAAATTTTACGCACACAATTCCCAACTCTCTCGACAGACGATTTCAATTTGCTGACGCGAAAAGGGGTCTTCCCTTATGAATATATTGATGACGTGACCAAGTTAGACGACACTTGCCTACCACCACGTAACGCATTTTACAGTTCCCTGACAGATGCTACGGTATGTGAGAGCGGTACGCACATGCTGAGAAAGTTTGGGAGCTGTTCTCCATTCGATCGCTGGGTGACTATAGCGATTTGTACTTGAAGACAGATGTCTTATTATTAGCCGATATTTTCGAAAACTTTCGAAATACATGCGTTGAGAGCTATGGCCTAGATCCCGCGTATTACTACACATTGCCGGGGTATACCTGGGATGCAATGTTAAAACACTCGAACGTCAAGTTTGAATTACTAACTGACATCGACATGGTTTTATTCGTTGAGCGGGGTATACGCGGTGGTCTGAGTCAATGCTCGAACCGATATGCACACGCTAATAACAAGTACATGGAGTCATTTGATCCATCGAATGCATCATCATACTTGATGTATTTTGATGTCAACAATTTGTATGGATGGGCAATGTGCCAGCCCTTGCCATATGCAGATTTTCGATGGGTCAACGACGTGTCCAATTTCGATCCATCATGCATCGCGCTAGACTCACCTATAGGCTACATCCTTGAAGTCGACTTGGAATATCCCCAATCTCTACATGATGCGCACAAAGACCTGCCGTTTTGTCCAATACATGAAAAACCGCCGGGTAAGCGGGAAGAAAAGCTGTTAGCAACTGTCTGCGATAAAAAACGCTACATCATACACTACCGGAATTTACAACAGTGCTTACGCCATGGGCTTCGCCTCACGAAAATCCATAGAGTCCTACAGTTTACACAGTCCCCATGGCTGCGTTCGTATATTGAGTTGAATACCCAGTTTCGAACGCTTGCCAAAAACGATTTCGAAAAGAATTTGTTCAAATTAATGAATAATGCGGTCTTTGGCAAAACGATGGAGAATGTGCGCAATCATGTAGATGTAAAGCTTTTATCAAAATGGGAGGGCAGATATCGCGCAGAGGCAATGATTGCGAAGCCAAACTTCCACAGCCGAAGTGTTTTTTCGGAAAACCTCGTGGCCGTGGAATTGCGCAATCTCGAGGTGAAATTCAACAAGCCAATATATGTGGGGATGTGCATACTCGATATATCCAAAACGTGCTTGTATGGATTTCATCACGAGTATATGGTGCCTCTGTATCGAGATAAATGTAAAGTCATGTATACCGATACGGATAGCTTCATATATGACATTGAGAGCGATGATATATATGCCGACATGAAGCGCGACATTGAAAATTTTGATACAAGCGATTATTCGGCGGACAATCGGTATGGTATACCGCTCATCAATAAGAAGGTGCCCGCTCTCATGAAGGACGAATGTAATGGAGCAATTATGACCGAATTTATTGGACTTCGATCGAAAATGTACGCGACACGTGTCGAGGGTAAGAAGGACACGAAAAAAGTTAAAGGTGTCAAGAGTAGCGTTGTGGCGAGGACAATCACGTTTGACGATTATGCTCAATGCTTGAAGGAAAATATTGAAATGGAGCGTAGTCAAATGTGCATTCGATCAAAATTACACCATGTCTACACCATTCGCGAGACAAAAATTGCTCTGAGTCCTCATGACGATAAGCGGTACATCATACCTGGTACCTGTGATACCCTACCATGGGGGCATTATAGGATACAGTCGTAAAAAGTTTTGTAATTTTTTTTCTACGACCATGATGTAAAATTGTGTATATTTTTGTGAATATCGATGTATAAAACTCGTGAAAATCATGTATATATTTTGTTCACTCGATGTTAAAATTATGTTTGTTGTTGTAAATATTTCATCCTGTAAGAATGGATTTATTATTTTCTGTAAATAAAGAAACGGACATTTTATAATCCCATGTGTTTATTCACTCTATCCATCTCCTTGTACCCACGTTCCACGAAAAAACATGCATAAGGGGTTCAAAGTGTTTCAAGAGACTTTCTACGACGTTCATGAGACGTTTGAAGATGTTCGTGAGACGTTTGAAGATGTTCGTGAGACGTTCAAGAGACTTTCGAAAACGTTTGAAAACATTCATGAGAGGTTCGAAGACGTTCAGAGACTTTCGAAGACATTCAAGAGATCTTTGACGATATTCATAATACGTTTGAAGACATCGATGAGGGGTTCAACGACGTTTCAGAGACTTTCACAGACATTCACGAAGGGTTTGAAGACGTTCAAAATACTTTCGAATGCGTTCTAAAGACTTTCGACGACATTCATAATACGTTTGAAGACATTCATGAGGGGTTCGGAGACGCTCAAGAGACTTTCAAAGACATTCACGAGGGGTTTGAAGACGTTCAAGAAACTTTCGAATACGTTCAAGAGACCTTCGACGACATTCATAATAGTTTCGAAGATATTCATGAGGGGTTCGAAGACGCTTGAGAGACTTTCAAAGACATTCACGAGGGTTTCGAAGACGTTCAAGAGACTTTTGACGACATTCATAATATGTTTGAAGACGCTTAAGAGACTTTCAAAGACATTCACGTGCGAAGACATTCAGAGAGACTTTCGAAGACATTCAAGAGATCTCTGACGATATTCATAATACGTTTGAAGACATCGATGAGGGGTTCAACGACGTTTTAGAGACTTTCACAAACATTCACGAAGGGCTTGAAGTCGTTCAAGATACTTTCGACGACATTCATAATACGTTTGAAGACATTCATGAGGGGTTCGAAGACACTTAAGAGACTTTCAAAGACATTCACGAGGGGCTCGAAGACGTTCAAGAGACTTTCGACGACACTCATAATCCTTTTTTCAGACATTCATGAGGGGTTCGAAGACGCTTTCGAGACTTCCAAAGACATTTGCGAGAGGGTGAATCCCTTTTTGAGATGAATGTTTAGGCAAATCCCAAACAAACCCAAACAATGCCAGCAAAACTCAAACGTCATGAAAGTCTTTGGTTTATGGATGTCGTCGAAGATCGTGTTATCTCAAACGTCACCGAAGACTTTCATAATGTTTGAGTTTTGCTCGCATTGTTTGGGTTTGTTTGGGATTTGCCCAAACATTCATCTCAAAAAGGGATTCACCCTCTCGCGAATGTCTTTGGAAGTCTCGAAAGCGTCTTCGAACCCCTCATGAATGTGTGAAAAAAGGATTATGAGTGTCGTCGAAAATCTCTTGAACGTCTTCGAGCCCCTCGTGAATGTCTTTGAAAGTCTCTCAAGTGTCTTCGAACCCCTCATGAATGTCTTCAAACGTATTATGAATGTCGTCGAAAGTATCTTGAACGACTTCAAACCCTTCGTGAATGTTTGTGAAAGTCTCTAAAATGTCGTTGAACCCCTCATCGATGTCTTCAAGCATATTATGAATATCGTCAAAGATCTCTTGAATGTCTTCGAAAGTCTCTCTGAATGTCTTCGCACGTGAATGTCTTTGAAAGTTTCTTAAGCGTCTTCAAACGTATTATGAATGTCGTCAAAAGTTTCTTGAACGTCTTCGAAACCCTCGTGAATGTCTTTGGAAGTCTCTCAAGCGTCTTCGAACCCCTCATGAATGTCTTCGAACGTATTATGAATGTCGTCGACGGTCTCTTGAACGTATTCGAAAGTTTCTTGAACGTCTTCAAACCTCTCGTGATAGTCTTTGAAAGTCTCTTAAGCGTCTCCGAACCCCTCATGAATGTTTTCAAACGTATTATGAATGTCGTCGAAAGTCTTTAGAACGTATTCGAAAGTATTTTGAACGCCTTCAAACCCCTCGTGAATGTCTGTGAAAGTCTCTAAAACGTCGTTGAACCCCTCATCGATGTCTTCAAACGTATTATGAATATCGTCAGAGATCTCTTGAATGTCTTCGAAAGTCTCTCTGAATGTCTTCGCACGTGAATGTCTTTGAAAGTCTCTTAAGCGTCTTCAAACGTATTATGAATGTCGTCATAAGTCTCTTGAACGTCTTCGAAACCCTCGTGAATGTCTTTGAAAGTCTCTCAAGCGTCTTCGAACCCCTCATGAATATCTTCGAACGTATTATGAATGTCGTCGAAGGCCTCTTGAACGTATTCGAAAGTTTCTTGAACGTCTTCAAACCCCACGTGAATGTCTTTGAAAGTCTCTTGAGCGTCTCCGAACCCCTCATGAATGTCTTCAAACGTATTATGAATGTCGCCGAAAGTCTTTAGAACGCATTCGAAAGTATTTTGAACGTCTTCAAACCCTTCGTGAATGTCTGTGAAAGTCTCTAAAACGTCGTTGAACCCCTCATCGATGTCTTCAAACGTATTATGATTATCGTCAAAGATCTCTTGAATGTCTTCGAAAGTCTCTGAACGTCTTCGAACCTCTCATGAATGTTTTCAAACGTCTTATGAACGTTTTCGAAAGTCTCTTGAACGTCTCACGAACATCTTCAAACGTCTCATGAACGTCGTAGAAAGTCTCTTGAAACACTTTGAACCCCTTATGCATGTTTTTTCGTGGAACGTGGGTACAAGGAGATGGATAGAGTGAATAAACACATGGGATTATAAAATGTCCATTTCTTTATTTACAGAAAATAATAAATCCATTCTTACAGGATGAAATATTTACAACAACAAACATAATTTTAACATCGAGTGAACAAAATATATACATGATTTTCACGAGTTTTATACATCGATATTCACAAAAATATACACAATTTTTCATCATGGTCGTAGAAAAAAAAATTACAAAACTTTTTACGACTGTATTCTATAATGCCCCCATGGTAGGGTATCACAGGTACCAGGTATGATGTACCGCTTATCGTCATGAGGACTCAGAGCAATTTTCGTCTCGCGAATGGTGTACACATGGTGTAATTTTGATCGAATGCACATTTGACTACGCTCCATTTCAATATTTTCCTTCAAGCATTGAGCATAATCGTCAAACGTGATTGTCCTCGCCACAACGCTACTCTTGACACCTTTAACTTTTTTCGTGTCCTTCTTATCCTCGACACGTGTCGCGTACATTTTCGATCGAAGTCCAATAAATTCGGTCATAATTGCTCCATTACATTCGTCCTTCATGAGAGCGGGCACCTTATTGATGAGCGGTATACCATACCGATTGTCCGCCGAATAATCGCTTGTATCAAAATTTTCAATGTCGCGCTTCATGTCGGCATATATATCATCGCTCTCAATGTCATATATGAGGCTATCCGTATCGGTATACATGACTTTACATTTATCTCGATACAGAGGCACCATATACTCGTGATGAAATCCATACAAGCACGTTTTGGATATATCGAGTATGCACATCCCCACATATATTGGCTTGTTGAATTTCACCTCGAGATTGCGCAATTCCACGGCCACGAGGTTTTCCGAAAAAACACTTCGGCTGTGGAAGTTTGGCTTCGCAATCATTGCCTCTGCGCCATATCTGCCCTCCCATTTTGTTAAAAGCTTTACATCTACATGATTGCGCACATTCTCCATCGTTTTGCCAAAGACCGCATTATTCATTAATTTGAACAAATTCTTTTCGAAATCGTTTTTGGCAAGCGTTCGAAACTGGGTATTCAACTCAATATACGAACGCAGCCATGGGGATTGTGTAAACTGTAGGACTCTATGGATTTTCGTGAGGCGAAGCCCATGGCGTAAGCACTGTTGTAAATTCCGGTAGTGTATGATGTAGCGTTTTTTATCGCAGACAGTTGCTAACAGCTTTTCTTCCCGCTTACCCGGCGGTTTTTCATGTATTGGACAAAACGGCAGGTCTTTGTGCGCATCATGTAGAGATTGGGGATATTCCAAGTCGACTTCAAGGATGTAGCCTATAGGTGAGTCTAGCGCGATGCATGATGGATCGAAATTGGACACGTCGTTGACCCATCGAAAATCTGCATATGGCAAGGGCTGGCACATTGCCCATCCATACAAATTGTTGACATCAAAATACATCAAGTATGATGATGCATTCGATGGATCAAATGACTCCATGTACTTGTTATTAGTGTGTGCATATCGGTTCGAGCATTGACTCAGACCACCGCGTATACCCCGCTCAACGAATAAAACCATGTCGATGTCAGTTAGTAATTCAAACTTGACGTTCGAGTGTTTTAACATTGCATCCCAGGTATACCCCGGCAATGTGTAGTAATACGCGGGATCTAGGCCATAGCTCTCAACGCATGTATTTCGAAAGTTTTCGAAAATATCGGCTAATAATAAGACATCTGTCTTCAAGTACAAATCGCTATAGTCACCCAGCGATCGAATGGAGAACAGCTCCCAAACTTTCTCAGCATGTGCGTACCGCTCTCACATACCGTAGCATCTGTCAGGGAACTGTAAAATGCGTTACGTGGTGGTAGGCAAGTGTCGTCTAACTTCGTCACGTCATCAATATAGTCATAAGGGAAGACCCCTTTTCGCGTCAGCAAATTGAAATCGTCTGTCGAGAGAGTTGGGAATTGTGTGCGTAAAATTTTTAGTTTGTCCTCGGTCAAGAATGAGGCTAATTTGTCGAGACTGGTGTTGAGGAATTTGTATGAGTCGATAAAGCGCAATTGGATCTTGTGTTTTGAATCGTCTTCAATTTCAACATGCTTCGTGAAGGAGATGTATTTCTCTTTTGTGATTGGAAGCACATCGGTTTTTCCTTCGAACGCTGTGGCTACTTCCTTGATTATAAAATGCGCATCGTAACCGGATAAATTGTGGAAAACTATCGGAATGAAAAATGACTGCTTGTAATTTAGGTTGCAGTTGGAATGGGCGGGGCCTCTATAGCGCCCAGTCAGATGGCAATGATCTCGAACGCGTACATCTTCTTGCGCAAATGGTTTCTCACATATGTGACATTGAGTCGCTGCGCGAAAACTAGCCCACTCACTCGGTGTTAAATGCACCATTGGTACATTATCACAGACAGTTTCTTTTATCCGCAGTGCCAGATTTTTTAGTTCTTCAACAAACCACGATACACAATCAGCACTGCGACGCGAGTGATACGAAGATAATGAATCGTCATATGAACAACACACATAGTATCCGATACTAAACACTTCATGGTGTTGATATATATATATTTCGATAGGTTCTCTCCATCGGTCTTTGCCAGCACACACTCCAAATCAGCATACACTATGAAGGAATGTCGCTCTTTCCGGCTAAAGTTGCTGAACTGGAGCCACTTATTGGTGTCGTTTGGTAGTCGAATTGCACAGTCGTTTATCACTCCACAATCGACCTCATGTGATCGCAATTTTTCCTCTGATCCGAAGTGGTGCAAACAGCTGCAAAAAAAAAAAGATTGTTTTGTTTAATTCGTCTAGCATATATATATATATATATATATATATATATATATATATATATATATATATATATATTATGGCAACTACATACCGATCACAGCTATATTTTTTATGCTCCTTTTTGGTCAGTTGTGATCTCACGAGTCTCGACAGGTTCTCGATCCATACGAAGTGCCCCACATTGCTGTCATCAGTATCTTGCATGTATAGCAAATTGATATGCTTTTCCTTCTTGTCTTGACTGACTCGTATTGGAACAATGTCCTTTTTGGTGGTGGTGGTATATACGTTGATCGATACATTGTTATGAGCTTCAAATTTCTTTATTTGATGTATCGTCACCGGAAATTCGATATCCTGGAGATTCAGTACTGTCGAATAATGAGGGTAAGAAATTGGACGGGCACTATCTCGTTCGGCTGGGTATAGAGCAGCGACAACTGCCAATGCGAAACATGCGTTATCGTCGGATTTGACGTTAACCACAGCTCTCTTCATCATTATTTCCCGCGGTAATGCTATGGAGCACCCGGCACGCATCGGATTATACTTATTCACATTTATCGTGAGGTTAAGTATTTTCTGCAGAGCCCAGCCACTATCACGTT
This sequence comes from Ophion slaviceki, assembly GCA_944452715.1. Taxonomy (NCBI): domain Eukaryota; kingdom Metazoa; phylum Arthropoda; class Insecta; order Hymenoptera; family Ichneumonidae; genus Ophion; species Ophion slaviceki. The sequence continues at coordinate 8,813,363 of OX101784.1, read as the reverse complement.
CTTGAAATTCATCGAGTAAGGTTAAAGTGGGCTCCACAACACGTTGTTCATACCACTCACCCAAATCGCTTGTGCTAAATAGTTCGCAGTTTCGCGTGTTGATACTTTTATTCGCATGTTTGTCACCACTCGCGAATTCACCATTAAACACTGTATTGATTTTGATGCTGTTGTGCTTTTCGATGATATTTTGCACATGTTGAAGCACTAGGACGCGGGCATCAGTTAGAAAGTGTTTCGGCTCGATGTGGCTGTGATTGATGATGGAACCGGTCAATATGCGACTCTCGAAGGATGTTTCAATCTCACGCCAGATTAACTCATGATCACCGTGTCCTGCGCCCGTGTGTGCGAAACGACTCCGCAAACAATTCCTCAATCCTTCCAGGCGCGCTATTTGAGCTATTAGTGACTGTTGATGTCCGATTAATAATCGCGGGCGCTTAATTCGGCTTTGCGTTTCCAGCCCTTCGATGAACTCGACGCATCGTTGCTCCCATGCGGTAAAATCTTCGATCGAGCGTAAAAGCACGGCTTGGTCATGCAAGATTTGCTCCATGTTGATGAGTACGAAAAAACTTCCACGATGTTAACAGACTGACTGCTTCATGCAAAGTGTGGTCAGATTTGAGCGGAGCGGATCATTAAAAAGGCTCTTCGGGAAAAAAAGTTCGGCCCTCTCGCGGGAAAAAACAGAGTTTTCCTATAACGCGTAGATTGCTCGAGGAACATGAGACAAAGAACAGGAAGTCGGAATGCATCGGGTCAAAAGATTTTATGGGTCCTGCAGCTCAAGTGGTCCATCGGCGGTCGCCGCCTTTGATCGCTAAAGTGTATAGTTTTTCCGATAAGTCCTGACTTGTCGAGACCTGTCTAAAGTGTTGGCGAGACTCGTGACAGGAGTAGACACGCATGCAAACATCTTGACATTATCTTTCGGAATGGGGACCTCGACTTTTCAAGAGCTGCGCTCAAGTGGTCCATCCGCGGTCCCTTTGATCCCAAAAGATTTTTCCCGAGAAACATGTCAGGACCTGTCTCGAGTGTCGGCGAGCTTTGAGACGCCCTTCATGTGGCGCCTAGCGTTGTCATATTACCGAAAATTTTCCGACCCATATATGGTTGTCACACACGCACGCACGCACGCACGCTTTTCCAAGAAACCTGTCAGGACCTGTCTCGAGTGTCGGCGAGCTTTGAGACGGGGTGGATGCCGACATCTTGACATTATCTTTCGGAATTGAAACAGCTACATGTCATAAATAATGGGCTTTGAAAGATCGCCCTTCACACACGCACACACACGCACGCGCACACACACACGCACGCGCACACACACACGCACGCACACACACACGCACGCACGCACGCACGCACACACGCCGACCTCCCCACGACCGTAGCGCCACCTTGGCTTCCCTACTCGCACGCACGCACGCACGCATGCACGCACACACATACACACAAAACACTCATCGACGCCCCCCCGCCAGGCGCTTCACGGACCACGTGCCCCCCCCCCCCCCCCCCGCAGACGCCCCTCTGTGACGTCACACGCGCCCCGGCGACCTCCCCACGACCGTAGCGCCACCTTGGCTTCCCTACTCTTGACACACCACCTCCCCTTGCGTTAGAAACGCCCTAGCTCTACTACTCATTCGGATCAACGATTTTATCTTTGTGAAATAAACAATACTCCTACCGTCGTTTTCGCAGCAACGTCAGACTCTTCGACCCAATCTGACCGGAAGTAAGATAAAGTCGGAGACGAATTCGGGGCGGGAATATCGGGAATGTCCGACCGAGGCCCCGAGAACCATACCGAGCACCGATTTTATCTTTGTTAAATAAACAAAGCTCCTACCGTCGTTCTCGCAGCATCGTCAGACTTCTCGACTCAATCTGACCGGATGCAAGATAAAATCGGAGACGAATTCGGGGCAGTAATATCGGGAATGTCCGATCGAGGCCCCGAGAACCATTCCGAGGACCGATTTTATTTTTGTTAAATAAACAAAGCTCCTACCGTCGTTCCCGCAGCATCGTCAGACTTCTCTACCCAATCTGACCGGAAGTAAGATAAAATCGGAGACAAATTCGGGGCAGTAATATCGGGAATGTCCGATCGAGGCCCCGGGAACCATTCTGATCACCAATTTCATCTTTGTTAAATAAACAATGGTCCTACCGTCGTTTTCGCAGCATCGTCAGTCTTCCTTACCCAATCTGACCGGAAGTAAGATGAAATCGGAGACGAATTCGGGGTAGTAATATCGGGAATGTCCGATCGAGGCCCCGAGAACCATTCCGAGGACCGATTTTATTTTTGTTAAATAAACAAAGCTCCTACCGTCGTTCCCGCAGCATCGTCAGACTTCTCTACACAATCTGACCGGAAGTAAGATAAAATCGGAGACAAATTCGGGGCAGTAATATCGGGAATGTCCGATCGAGGCCCCGGGAACCATTCTGATCACCGATTTCATCTTTGTTAAATAAACAATGGTCCTACCGTCGTTTTCGCAGCATCGTCAGACTTTTCGCCCCAATCTGACCGGAAGTAGGATAAAATTGGAGACGAATTCGGAGCAGGAATATTGGGAATGTCCGATCGAGGCCCCGAGAAACATTCCGAGCTCCGATTTTACGTTTGTTAAATAAACAAAGCTCGTCGTTCCCGCAGCATCGTCAGACTTCTCGACACAATCTGACCGGAAGATGAAATCGGAGACAAATTCGGGGCAGTAAAATCGGGCATGTCCGACCGAGGCTCCGAGAACCATTCCGAGCAACGATTTTATCTTTGTTAAATAAACAAAGCTCCTACTGTCGTTCTCGCAACATCGTCAGATTTCTCGACTCAATCTGACCGAAAGTAAGATAAAATCGGAGACGAATTCGGGGCAGTAATATCGGGAATGTCCGTTCGAGGCCCCGAGAACCATTCCGAGCTCCGATTTTATCTTTTTTTATATACACAAACCTCCTACCGTCGTTCCCGCAGCATCGTCAGAATTCTCGACCCAATCCGACCCTAAATAAGATAAAATCGGAGACAAATTTGGGGCAGTAATATCGGGAATGTCCGATCGAGGCCCCGCGAACCATTCCGATCACCGATTTTATCTTTGTTAAAAAACAATGCTCCTACCGTCGTTTTCGCAGCATCGTCAGACTTCCCGACCCAATCTGACCGGAAGTAAGATAAAATCGGAGACAAATTTGGGGCAGTAATTTCGGGAATGTCCGATCGAAGCCCCGCGAACCATTCCGATCACCGATTTTATCTTTGTTAAAAAACAATGCTCCTACCGTCGTTTTCGCAGCATCGTCAGACTTCCCGACCCAATCTGACCGGAAGTAAGATAAAATCGGAGACGAATTCGGGGCTGGAATATCGGGAATCTCCGGCCGAGGCCCCGGGAACCATGCCCATCATCGGTTTTATTCTTGTTAAATAAACAAAGCTCCTACCGTCGTTCTCGCGGCATCGTCAGACTTCTCGACTCAATCTGACCGGAAGTAAGATAAAATTGGAGACGAATTCGCGGCAGTAATATCGGGAATGTCCGATCGAGGCTCCGAGAACCATTCCGAGCACCGATTTTATTTTTGTTAAATAAACAATGCTCCTACCGTCATCCTCGCCCCATCGTCAGACTTCTCGATCCAATCTGACCGCTTAAGTAGAGAATTTTAACCCGCATTTCTTGAACCTGGATCATTTTCGTCGCAGGTTGCTTAATATTTAATTTAAAAAAAATATTAAACATAAGACAGAAAAGAACCTTTTTTCCCTTGAGAAGTACGGCCTAAAGATTGACCATGCATTTTTTCAGATGTTTTCCATTGACAATTGTTGGTTTGGTAGTGCACAATCGAAAACTACCCAGGTTCACGGGATTGCGGTGTCTCAAACACCTCCACAGATTGAGGGTTAAGATAACCGATTGAACTTAATCGATAGATTGTGAACTTTATTGAAAAAATATCCATTTCGAAAATGTTCGAGGATTTCGAGCTCCGCAAATTGTATTTTCAATCATATGCAATTCGCTAACAACTTTTGGAATAAATAATCCTAACATTACATTTTAAATTAATTCCGCGTGAAAATATTAGTTTTTACCAAATCCTACGAGTATTTTTGTTTTTTTACTTTTTTATAAATTATCTTAAAATTCTGTAACTACAGAATGTTACGATACTTATTTTTATATTTAGAATTTAAATTTTAAAAATTATGTAAGTACAGAATGTTCAGATTATTTATGCAACATTAAAAAACAAAAACACTCGTAGTATTTGGTAAAAAATAATTTCACGCCAAATTACTTTAAAATGTACTGCGAGAATTATTTATTGTTAAAATTATCGAAAATTTCGAAATTTCGAAGTTGACATTCTTTTCAATAACGTTCTCGGATAGGGACACATTCACATCCCTCTGTTCGACCGCGTGTCATCGGACCAACTTCCTGTGACAGCCGAACATTCGGAAGTTGTAGCTGTGACGTCAGCAGACTAGCACTTCCTATAGCGCGCCCCTGTCTGATTTAGCTCATATGTTCCACTGATTAAATTCCGATTTATCGACTTTAAATCTTATGTTTGATAATTTTTTCTCCATGACGGGGGGCTCAAATAAAGTTTTTCGGGAGTGTTCCGTATTCGGATTTTTCTAAACTTCATTCTCCTGCACGCAGAATGGAATTTTCATTTTTTTCCAGACTACGCTATTTTCTCTGGCGTAGTCTCTGGCGTAGTCTACTGTTCCTGCCAAAAATACGATATATTTTTTTTCAAAGGGAGCTTGAGGAACCATTAAAAAGCATATTTTTTTCACTCGCAAAATCACTACGCAAGACCCTTAAAAAACGCATGCCCACCTTATAAAAGTCACCCGTAATTGGGAAAATAATGTTTTGAGTAAGGAAAGACGAACGTGCAACGATAGACTGACTGTGTTCAAAAGAGCCATTGTCAAAGGAACAATTTACACTAGCAAAGAGAGTGAAAAAGAAAATACGCGTAGTTGCGACAAAAACGTATACGCGAATAACGGGAAATTCGCTGAAATATTAAACATTACCAGCTTCGTCACAAATGAGAATGATCAAGTCGATGGAATGTTTGTTAAATGATTTGAAAATACCGGTGATGTACCCGTAGGCAGACATATACGATCCCTGCGCGTATCGACTAGAAGTTTCATCAGAGTACAAGACGTACGGCTACCTGTAATACTGCTGAAATTGAACGCTGTAATATACGGAGTAAGAATGGCAAATACTTGGGAAACTTACTAGAGCTGTCGAGATGGTATATACAATCCCACAGATACTTTGTGCCATCCGTCCTTGTAAGAAATCTACTACTACTTTCATCAGTTTGCCTCCGTCTGGGGTTTTAGTGTGTGTGTGTGTGTGTGTGTGTGTGTGTGTGTGCGTGTGTGCGTGTGTGTGCGCGTGTGTGTGTGCGTGTGTGTGTGCGTGTGTGTGTGCGTGTGCGTATGCGTGCGCGTGCGCGTGCGCGTGTGCGTGTGCGTGTGCGTGTGTGTGTGCGTGTGCGTGTGCGTGTGCGTGTGCGTGCGTGTGTGTGTGTGTGTGTGTGTGTGTGTGTGTGTGTGTGTGTGTGTGTGTGTTAAAAGACAATATGCATACATATATTTGTTCTCACTACATTATTAAGTACAATTTCCATCTATTAGTATCCTATTAAAAATGTTGTCGCACATTTTTCAATATCGTTTTAATTATCGGTATTTTATTACTTCATCACCACTAATAATGCTAGTTAATACTACCAATCTATTACTATTAGTTAATACATCACTACTAATAAATGTGTAATTCATCAGCCGACTCTTAAACAGTCGCGACGTATATTCATATACGAAGAATAATTAATGAAAACAATGACGGAATGAGATATTGTTGCACTTGTGCAAAATTATTACACTTGTCTTTTGTGTTATTGTCTTGTATACTTTTCATCTATGTGCGCGTGTATTGTCTCTATCGTTCGTGTGTTGTGTGTGTAAAATCGTGTCATATTTATATCAAAATTACTATTTCATACGAAAATGATGAGAAGTAGAGGAATGCCGTTTAATACATTCGACATCAGACTCGCTGTGACTATTACACGCATACGACGTATTGCCGGAAACGTTGTACACTTTGAGAAACTGAAGATTGGGCAGCGGTTGGAAGAAGAACCTAGTTTTCGAGGGTTGCGCGTTTATCCGAAATCATATACAATCAGGCAATTTTTCGATCTGCTTCCCGACGGGTTATAAAATAGTAAATATAACAAATTCTAAACAAATTTGTAAAAGTATTTGTAAAAATGTATCGGCACATGTATTATACCGCCTCTAGAACCCCCCCCCCCCCAAGCAAAATATGTAAATAAACAGCGTTATTGCTCTTGGGATGACCGTCCCAGCGACCAGAAAATCCGGCCCCGCGAGTTCATCCTGTTTAAAATTGTCCTTCCTTTTCAACATTAGAAATGTGGGGCATCCGAGAAGTCTGGTCGAAACGACCAGCCAGCGGGGCTGTCGACAAAACGATTCGACCCGCGAAATCTGGTCGAGACGATCAGCCAGCGGGGAGGCCGACAGAAAAAATCGACCCGAGAAAACTGGCCGAAACGACCAGCCCGCGAGGCTGTCGACAATAAGATTCGACCCACGAAATCTGAGTCGAAGAAAAAATCGACCCGAGAAAACTGGTCGAAACGACCAACCAGCGGAGCTGTCGACAAAAAGATTCGACCGGCGAAATCTTGTCGAGACGACCAGGCAGCGGGGCGGCCGAAAAAAGATCGTCCCGAGAAAACTGGTCGAAACGACCAGCCAGCGGGCCTGGCGACGAAAAGATTCGACCCGAGAAACCGAGTCGAAAAGACCAGGTGGTCAGGGGCCCAAAATATATTTCGACTAAATGTTTTTAGTCGGAACGACCAACCTATGGGCCCAAAGTGAGGCCCAATTGTAGTAAACACGACCACAAAAAGTTGGTCGTTCCGACCAGGAAATTACCGAAATACTACGGTATTAAATACTCCACTACCGACCGAAAAATCTTGGTCGACAAATCTGCTAGGGTAAGTGTGCTGTTCGAGAGAAAATGGGTAGATTCGACACGCTTCATGTGTGTTACATTAAGCGTGTTCTACAGCAACATATTTAAAACGTGTTGTTACCAACGACAGTATAGAGCGTATTGTTTCAATACGTCACAGTAAAATAAGTAAAACACGTTGTTCAACGCGTTAACCAGGTCACACACACGTTGTAGGCGTGTTGTGTGCTGCTTCAACACACCGACAACACGCTTATTTTTTACAGCGTAAAGAGTCGCGGCGTGTTCGTCAGTCGGTCAGTGGCGTCGAGATCGGTGGCGTCGATTTTTTTTTATCACCTGGCGTCAAGACGCTGTCGCGTCTCTTGGTCTAATGACAATTTATCAATGTAACGTGATTGTTTTCCTATCAATTCTGTTTAGGTTAATCTATAGCTCAATCCTAAGATCCCATAATATTCTGTCGAATTCACGAGCAATCATTTTACCGAAAAAATTTTCCACAACCAAGATTGTTCCATAATTGTTCCACAACCAAAATTATTCGTTGAATCGAAAAAAGTCATTCGCTTATGTCCTAAATATACACTAGGCCAAAGGATTAAAGGATATTGAAAAAGTCCGCCAATTTTAGGATCATTTTCAAATAGCTGTAACTCCTTGAAAAATGGTCGTACAGCAAAATAAAAAAAAGCAAATTGAAGCGGTGAATCTCCAGTTTCGAGATATTGAGCTCAAAAATTTTTCACATCAGCAAATTTTTAGCAGCCATCAAAAAACCAAAGTGAAAAAAAAATTCAAAATGTTTGCTCATCTTTCAGTCTGCACGGACTTTAATAATTTTTTTTGAATGATCGGATGAAAAGGCTCGTCTAGGTGGATTCTTTCCCTTCAATTTGAGCGGTGGGAGAGCTCTACGATAAGCGAGTATAGAGTACGATGTTTTGTCGCTGAGTTATCGATGTTCAAAGCAAAAATGACACTTTTGACTTTGAACACTTTGACACTTGACACTTTGACTGATTACTCGGAGACTAATGGTCGCACAGAAAAAAACCAGAGGGTTTTGGAAACTTTGAAGTATTCTCTATAAGATGCTTTTATCATTTTTTATCAACATTTTTTTATGCGGGAAAATGGATTTGAAAAAACGTGAAAAATGGCATATTTACGAATATTCTTTTAACTAAGGATTATTTTGCCAATGTTGAATAGATAAAAAAAGTGTGTGTGTGTGTGTGTGTGCGCGTGCGTGCGTGTGTGTGTGTGCCTGCGTGTGCGTGTGTGTGCGTGTGTGTGCGTGTGCGTGTGTGCGTGTGCGCATGTGTGTGTGTGGGTGCGTGTGCGTGGGTGTGCGTATGTGGGTGTGTGTGGGTGCGTCTGCGTCTGCGTGTGCGTCTGCGTGCGCGTATGCGTCTGCGTGTGCATGTGCGTGTGCGTCTGCGTGTGCGTATGTGCGCGCGATGTTGATGCACCGCCGAATATCCCTTTGCGAGATCCCTTGCCAAACTCGAAGGAGCGCTTCAGTCAATTGACGGTGACCCCCCAGATTCGGATAATCCCGGCGCAATCGACGACCAACCATGTCCCAGACATGTTCAATGGGATTTAAATCAGGACTCATGGCTGGGTGGTCAAGGGTCGTTACGTTATTCGCGTCGAGAAAATGTCTCGTTAGTCTTGCGGTATGAGGACGTGCGTTATCCTGCATAAGAATAAAGCGATTTCCCAAACGTCTACGAAGGGCAAGACGTGTGGTTCCAGGATTGTATTGATGTACCTTTCGGCTGTCAATGTCCCTGGAATGATGACTGATGGCGTTCTAGTGTTCATACATACGCCTGCCCATACCACCACAGAACCACCATTAAAAGGAGCAATCGTCTGCGTGTATCCGTCGCGATCACGTTCTCCAAGGCGGCGCCACACATTGAAGCGCCTGTCACTGCCATGAAGCGAAAATCGCGATTCGTCAGTGAGTAAAACGGGGGTCCACTATCTCCGACCCCAGTTTTGATGACGGTGAGCGTAGGCTAGTCGGGCCCTAAGATGCCTGCTATTTAGCATAAGCACTCGATTTGGGCGACGAGAATGTAGTCCTTGCTCGTGTAAACGATTCCGGACCGTTTGTGCCGAAATGGATCGCTGGGGAAACTCCTGTCGACGATTTTGAATCCGATGAGCGATAGTATGGGCATATATACTATCGCTCTCGACGAGCATGTCGAACTATGACCCTGTCATTTCGATTGGTAGTTATTCGTCGTCTACCTTGTCCCGAACGTTACGTATAAGTTACTAGTCTCACGAAATGGGGCATAGACACGACTGATTACCGATTGACTAACGCCCATCATATTGGCAACTTGCTGTTGCGTATAACGACCCTCATGCAAAAGCGTGACCTCACGCGCATTTTCGACTGTAGACAAATGTCGCCTCATTAAGATTTCTTTTTTCAATGACCAAAAGTCTCGACTTTTGTACGACCTTGAAAAAAAACAATTTTTTTTCCTTAAACAAAGCTCATACCATAAGGTGAACTCTGAACAAAATTAAGCAAGAGTTAAAAACTTTCAGACGAAAAAAACAGTGATTGATAGAAGGGCATACGGTTTTGCAAATAAACATTAAATCAATATTAAAAGAAAGGTAGATACAGCGGTCAGATGAACGTGACACGATGGTTTTTGAGAGATGTGAAACTTTGCATCCCTCAGTTATGAGTCTTGACTAATGATCGTGGGACGTGTGCGTAGGGTGTCGTATCCTTAATGTAAATTGTACACACGCACACATGCAAAGAACTGTGAATTCCAACAACTTCAATCGCTTGTCCTATCATGAAAAACGTTCAGCGCTATAAAAAAATCGAACAATTTTTTTTCGTTTTTTTTTAATAATTTTTTCTTGTCAAAAAAAAATTTTAATTGGTTTGTTTTTTCATTTAACACAAATTTGTTCCCGTTATTCAACAATGAACATTTTTAGCACCGGAAATTGGGATCAGTAAAAAAAATTGTGATTCTCAAAAGACGAATAAAAGGTGGTAGATTTAGTCTTTAATCGATTTTTGGCAAAAACCACAATTTCGATCATTCGGAACACAATGAAAAAAAAATCGCAGGGGTTTAAACTTTTTAGGGCTTTTTTAGGATACTTTGAGGTCATAAAAAAACCGAACATTTTTTTTTATCTATTCGATATTGGCAAAATGATCCTTAGTTAAAAGAATATTCGTCAATATGCCATTTTTCACGTTTTTTAAAATGAATTTTCCCGCATAAAAAAATCTTCATGAAAAAAAATGGTAAAAGCATCTTATAGAGAATACTTCAAAGTTTCCAAAACCCTCCGGTTTTTTCTGTGCGACCATTAGTCTCCGAGTAATCAGTCGTCAAAATCAAAAGTGTCATTTTTGCTTTGAACATCGATAACTTAGCGAGAAAAAATCGTCTAGAGCTCTCCCACCGCTCAAATTAAAGGGGAAGAATCCAGCTAGACGATCCTTTTAATCCGATCATTCAAAACAATTTATTAAAGTCCGTTCAGACTGTGAAAGATGAGCAAAAATTAAAAAAAAAAATTACTTTGGTTTTTTTATGGCTACTAAAAATTGGCTAATGCGAAAAATGTTTGAGCTCAAGATTTTAAAACTAGGGATTCACACCTTCAATTTACTTTTTTTATTTTGCTGTACGACCATTTTTCGAGGAGTTACAGCTATTTGAAAATGACCCTAAAATTGGCGGACTTTTTCAATATCCTTTAATTCTTTGGCTTAGTGTAGTATAGGCTCTTTTGCGCTCTGCGCAGCCTCGTGGGCATGGCCATGGAGTGTATACTAAAGGAGTCCGAACTACGGAACTACGGAACTACGGTACTACGGAAATGGTACGCGAATCTGTTGGAAAAACAGTTCCCATTGCGGCCACTATGTGGTGCCGGTGATGGCTGATGCTTCGGCGGTTGGGGTAAATCGCGAGAAACTTAATTTCATTGAGCGAAAATGAAAAGAAACATAATCAAAAACTGAATATTCAAACGCCTCATGCTCATGCACACGCGAACCAGACGATAGTAATGACTGCTAATTGTTTATAATAATCAACAATCTCGTTTCATCTCGCTCACACGTTGCTACCTTCATTGTGCCATGCGTCATCACCTGCTACCCAGCGCTGCTGGTGGCTCAATCAAGTACTACTTAAACCTAACAGATTCGCGTACCACTTTTCCCCTATCCCTCCCATTAGAGTTCGTTCGAGTAAGAATTGGTCGGATGAGTAATAGGTATAGGATTACCTTTGTTTTACTGGTTAGGTGCTTGTTATAAAATATTCAAATATTTTCTTGGAACGCTTTTTTGGCCTTTATTAATTGAGCGTGTGTGTGTCAGTTTCCGCAGAGGAGTTTTTCGAGTTGAACTCCTAGGTATTTTTCCGAGCCTTTGTGAGGTATATCGACCGTGTTGTTGGTGCCAGGGGACGTTAATGAAATTTTGAATGTTTTCATTTCAAGTCTTGTTGTTGATGGGATCTGGTGGAGAGGTTTTCTAAAAAGGATAGTTTCGCATTTAGACGGGTTGAGACGAAGATTCCAGGTGATGTACCATTGTTTTATTTTTTCTGCTATGGTTTCGAGGGTGAGCTGAATGTTGTTTATGTGGTTGTTTTCAGTGTATAGAATTACGTCATCGGCAAAAGCTATGGCCGCTGTATCACTGCAGACCTTTCCCATGGTAAGAAAGTGGTCACTCTCTGTCCCCAGCGTTGTCGCTCGAGTATAACTATATTGTGTGGCGCTGGTAGTCGAGTACCCGGTTAGCTATATACAGGGTGAGGCACATAAAGTGTTACAGAGCAATAGCACTCAAACTATTGACCATATCCAAAAATGTTTTAGACAAAACTTTCAGTGTTCGAGAAGGTCGTCTGGCTGGACCACCCCATTTTTTTATCGATGGAGGCGCTGAAGCCACATCAAGGTCAACTCCACTTTTTTAAATGGAATGGTACATTTTTTTTCAACCATCTTGTGGAGCACCTCAAGCCGCATAAAAAACATTCGGCGGTCAAAATCGTTCAAGGTCATTCAAGGTCACCTATTAAAATGAAATACGAATCTAAATATCCCGGATCACTACCAAATATTTGGCAGTGATCCGAGATATTTAGATTTGTATAATCGATACTGACCTTGAATAACCTTAAAAGACTGACCCCCTGATGTTTTTTATGCGGCTTGAGGTGCTCCACAAGAGGGTTCAAAAAATGTACCATTCCATTTTAAAAAGTGGAGTTGACCTTGACGTAGCTTCAGCACCTCTACCGATAAAAAATAGGGTAGTCCAGTATGACGGCCTTCTCGAATACTGAAACTTTTATCGGAAACATTTTTGGATATGATCAATAGTTTGAGTGCTATTGCTCTGTAACACTTTATGTGCCTCACTCTGTATATATCGGTCGTAGAACAAATCGTTCGCATCCATCTATTCTAATTTATTCGCATCTCGCATTGTTCAGAGGTTATGTTATTAAAACATATTAAAGTTATTTAGTGTACTAGGTGTGTTATTATAACTATTATTGCTATTAAATAACGCAATATGCACCTCCGTTAATTTCGCCCCCCGACATCATTTTTCGTTAAGGGGCTAACCAGTGTGAACGCTGAAAATTTGGGTGATTTTCGGGAATTTTTTTGGAGAAAAGTACTCGATTAAATGTTTCGGAACATTAAGAATATATTTGGCTATATTTGACCTATATTACATAATTTTTTCATACAAAATATATTGAGATCCTTTGGCTGCCTTCGGACCTGCCAAACAAAAAGTTCCTCTACTGCTGACGTGATTCCGGCCGATTGAGTAGCTGAAACCGAAAAACGAAAAAATGTTAAACTGGGAGGTATTTCCTGTACAATGACGTAGGATTTTCGAAAAATATCAAAATCTAATAAAATGGCGTAGTTATGGAAAAAGTCTGTTTTCTTGCCTATAAAATGGTCGTTTTTTTCAATGCCAAATCGTCAATTTTAATCCAATCAAGAATATCCTACGTCATTGTAGAGTAAATATATTCAAGAGTACTCAATTCAAATTTCAAGTCAATCAGATAATTGCTCTTTGTTACAATGTCAGCAAATTTAGAAAATCTCATTTCGAGAAAAACGCGTTCAAAGATTTAACTATCAATTTTTGCAAGATAATATGATATTGATGTAAATGATATAAATGATGATGATATTCTTGAAACATACGGGTACGTCGCCAGGTGGGAAACCTAAAACTCGACCAAAACTCGAAAGCCGATTGCACTTTGCTGGCTATATATATTAGGTGCGAAACTAAGTTCCCGCTGTTTTTTTAAAAGATGGCTCCACCAGTAAGTGCTGGTCGATTGTGACATAACCAGCACGTCATGAACCAAGCTTAGACATATGGTAAACAAACGGCTTTGACACATTAATGATTTTGTTTTTGCGTCGTATACTTTTGGTTGTGTGAAAATGTCTGATTTTGTGCCAAATAATCGTCATTTGCGAGAAGTGTTGCTTTTCTTCTTTCATTCCTACAAAACGGCGGCTGAAGCGCATCGAGAACTCCAAAAAGTTTACGGAGATGCTGCTTTAAGTGAAACAACGTGCCGTGATTGGTTCCGTCGCTTCAAAGACGGTGATTTCGATGTTGACGACCGTTCACGTGAAGGAAGGCCAAAAACCTTCCTGTTGAGCTGTTGAGCTGTTGAAACCGATCGAAACCATCACTGGGGAACGGTATCGAACTCAATTGATGCGATTGAGCCGAGCACTGCGCGAAAAGCAGCCTCAATACGAGCAGAGGCACGAAAAAGTGATTTTACAGCATGACAATGTTCGGCCTCACGTTGCCAAACCCGTTAAAACCTACTTAGAAAGGGAAGTCCTACTCCACCCGCTATATTCCCCAGATATTGCGCCGTCCGATTATTACTTGTTCCGTTCGATGGCACATGGTCTGGCTAATCAGTAGTTCCGCTCATATGAAGACATCTCAAAATGGCTTGATTCGTTGATAGCCTCAAAAGACGAACACTTCTACCGTGGCGGTATTCGAGCTCTGCCAGAAAGATGGGAAAAAGTTGTTGCTAGCGATGGGCAATATTTTAAATGATTCATTTGTAACAATTTTTTCACAATAAAGTGGCATTTTCATAAAAAAAACAGCGAGAACTTAGTTGCGCACCTAATACATATATAATGCGTTACAGTGACTTTTACAGCTCTAACCACCAAACATGGTTAGAGCGTTTATAAGTGAAAAAATTAAACAACCGCCCTTTCTACGGCCGAAAATCTATTTGACGACGTTTCTCCATATCCAAAATTTAAACCATTCTTCGTAATTGTAAATGCGCGGTTTTCACGCCCTAGAGGTGGCTAGATACAGGAGCCTAAACTCGGCATTTTAAGTGATGCCCAAAAATGAAGGCAAACAGGGATGGCGCTGCGATCGCACGAAGGGTTGCGGTGCAGGCTTCACTCGACAACAGGCCGAACGCGAATTTGACGTCACATTGAATTTTGTTTTCGTTATTATTATGTTACGTCCCAACCGGTAGATTTCCATCTTGGTCAAGGAAAGCGATCTCTCCCTTTATACGTTATTCGGACAATCCGCGTTATATTAGGACAAGTTGCGCTGTTTCGAGCCTAACCTTGCGGGAAATTGCTCAGGATGGGCTAGAGAGTGCGATTTGCACTTCTAGTCCATGACTCGTTATCCAAAAATGGAACGAACGTGGAATATTTAATAACCAAAAAAATCCGAGTTGAGATTCGAAGACAGCGAGATTCTTGGATTTCAAATCTATTACAAATTAAACGATCAAATTGTTGTCAAGGTGAAAAAGAGCCATGTTGTGTAGATTCCGAGTGCATTGGTTACTGGACGATTAATTACAGACACGTCCGAGAACGATGAAATGGGAAGCTGTTCGCACCTTTTCCCTTACGTGGGCGAGAAATATCCATGGTTACTCGTGTGGTTCAAACAAACAAGATGGCAGGAACCCAATTATTTCTGCTGCGTAGATGCGTATAAGGATTTCTGGTGACCAGGTAATCGAGATGTCCAAAATGCACTTTTACTTTCTTGATCCTTTTTCTTTATTTTACTTTTTATCACAACCTTTCCGACCTCTTATTCTATTACCGACTGTTACCACGACTGTGACTACGACTAACGGATGTTAAAACAAAAGAAGAAAAAATTTACCCGGTTTGTCGGATGGACAATCAGTTCCTCCTCTCCTCTCAGTTCGAGGGACCGAAAACGACTTCTCATTTTGAAGGTACAAAAACGACTCTTCGTTTCGAAGGTCCAAGAACGGCTCTATGATAAAGATGTTAAAGAACGACTGGTTGCTTCGAAGGTCCAAAGATGACTATTCGCCTCTATGGTCTCAAAAAACGACCGACTGCTTAAAAGGTCAGAAAACGACGGACCAAAAACAAACTGTACTTCTTTCGCGATGTAAGAATTAGGCGATACTGATTTTCTAAGGGAAGAGGCATCGGGAGAGTACACTTTTCGAAATGCGTTTCTTGAGGATGGGAGAATATGGCAATAGTTATAGGTCAACTCAGACGATTGGTCAAATTAGAGCGGGGAAGTAATTTTGTGAAATGTTGATTGGATGAAGGCTATGATCGACGCGGCATAATAGGGGCCTTGTTCGCGGCGAAGTGCACACGCTTCATGCCACAACGATTTTACGACCGGGTCGACTTTCTGAGTCAATGGGTTAAAATTTTGATATTTTGTTTATCGAACGCCGGAGTTTTTCTGCTATCGATCCGACTCACCATGTAGTTTCATTTTTATGAATAAATAAATCTGACGGTAACACTTTTCGATGAGAGACTGCATGTGGTCTCTCTACATAATATGACAGTACTGCGACTCACATCCGTGGTTCTCAAAACTTTGATTCATCGCACCGATTATCTTTCACAAAATTTCGTCATATTATTTGAAAGTATTTATTCTATCATTTTATACGTAAAAATAATGTTATCTTGAAATTTTTGTGTAAAAAATAATTGTATACGAAAATTATAAGTTTAACGTTGAGATTATATTATCACGAGTGACCTGACCCCTACGGATGTTTCGTCTCGAATTTTCCTTATTTTCGACTCAATTGCTAATACGATCGATTGAATGGACTTTCGGGATCTACAACATATCTACTATTTCCTTCCAATAGAAAAGGGAACCACTGACCGTGAGACACATTTTACTACCGTCATTTTGTGTGCGCTTACCCTCGCACGCTCTGTTCTTTCTCTCGAGCTAGCGTAGGTCATTCGATGCGGCTCCGAATTTCGTCGCGAAGCCATATGTTTGATGACAGACGTCGGTCATATCGACTCGGGCGCCATATCCGCCAGCCAAACAAAGGATTTCGGCAGAGGTTTTCTTTCCGAAACAAAGAGACAAAGATCGTCTTGTCTAGCGATGATTTCATCTGCTTCGACGTATCGCCTTCCCAGTGGAGATCTTTTCACGACCACCAAAAAGCAATAGCTTGTCCTCGACCTGGTCCCTTTTCTTTCTAGTTGTCGTGAAATTTATAAAATATTGCAAGTTCGAAAGTTGATGCGAAACGCAAAATCGCCGGACATTACATTTACATGAAAAAAAATCTATTTCTAAACCAAAAAAAGCGAAGCCTTATTGTAATACTTTAATAATAATATAATAGTACTTTAAAATGATAATGTTTGTGCGTGTACTTTTCAAACAAGTTTGAAATATATAAGTTGTAGAAAACAACCCTATGTGATTTTTTAATTGTAGAGCCTTTGAAAGTTGGTAGAAAAATTAGGTTTGCAAAAATAGATAAGGACTTAATTTTTTATTTGAAAACTTTACGGCTCATGTGCGAAAGTAGTATTTCAGTACGTAAGGCCTACTATTATACTATTAAGAGAAAAAAATCACGGAAGTAGACTTAATAGATGAGTTGTATTTGCGAACTGTCGTCGAAAATTAGTATCTCACATGAACTCATTGAATGAAGGAAACACCTTTTTGGCGCTCCATTCCACCTTCATATTATTTCGTACGCATGAATTACGGTAGCGGCATTGCGTGTCGTTTGATACCGAAGAGAACATACCGACCAAACTCTAACTATACCGATATTGCCATATTTTAACTCGATAAACAAACCCAATTATAACCATACCATTTGATGTAAGAGTGCTCTAATTGTGTTACGAATAAAGTAAAATAGTGACAACTGCAGCTTATTCACCTAGATTTAGAACACCGAACATTTTCAGCAGTGTCAGTAATAAAAGATGAGATGCATTAAGCCGCTGTAAATCAGACAAGAATCCATGTGCCGGGATTTCTCAGCTCTTGCGCAAAATAACAATAACAATAGTATTACGACCGGGTTTTAATCCGGCATGTAAGAATACATTGTACAAAACAGAAATAACTTTCAATAATGCTTGATTTACCATTTATAAAGATACAAACGAAAGAAAACATCTTGTGGAGTGACTACAAACGCGCCTTGACGGCATAAAGAGAACCATTTTCAGAGCCAACAACCACTTTTTAAGGGGTCTTCTCACTTTAGACGCTTAAGGCAGAACACCACTGTGACCCCCTGTTTTTTTTGCCATTTTTCAAGAATTTTTTTTGTGGGAAAAAAAATATATTCGAAAAATTTTGTTTTGTTCGTTGTTTATTGAAGATACATAAAAAAAAAATTTCAAATTTTTCACGCCCCATGGTGACGTTGGGGAAGCTCCCGCGTCAGGTACTGTTGCCTCTGCAGTGGTTCGCGGCACGCAGCAGAACTCTCTTCAAAGTCGATCTGAAAAAAAATACCGAGTGTTTTCGTTAATAATATGATATTTTGAAGAGAAGTACATAGGGATTTGAAAAAATATTGATTTTAAAAAAATAGGCACGCTTTTGAAATTAAAGGACGATTTTCGAGCAAAATTTCTCGTCGAAAATAGGCTATAACTTTTTTTATTATTGAGATATCGAAAAAATCCTATGTACTTCTTTAGATAATCTAGTTTTATTGATGCAGTCCAAATTTGAAGTCGATCGGATAAAAATTGCTCGAGTTCTGCTGCGTGCCGCACTCAAAAAAGTAGTTTTGAGAAAAACGCGTTCAAAGTTTTAGGTTTGTTAATTTATGCGATAAATTGGAAAAAAAAATGTTTACCTTTAATCAGCGATGCCGGCACCATATAGCTGGCCTTCAAGAAGCAAATCATTGTCCCTAGCATCTTTTCTCGAACTTGTATAGGCTCTTCTTGCCTCTTTTGCAGCGTCTGTGAGCGAGCGCTCCGCCAGCTCGATCCGCGCTGCGTCGGTTTCAACACAAAAATTGAAACAATTTGGGCCGATAGTTATCCCCAACGTCTCCAAAACTTTCATGAGGCTTCTCAGGCCATCATTGAATAATAATACCGCGATATCAGCTGCAATATCGACGATTTTTTTGCTCCCGGACTGACACTTGGGGGCTATTGCCCAAACTGATTTGTTGTAGCTTTCGTTGTTGTTTTGCGTGAAGCCGCCCAAACAACGCTGCAGCAAATCGTCTCTGCTCAAATTTTCGAAGACTGGCGTAATTGCCTCCAATACTTTCTCAGGAAGAGGCGGCTTATGGCGATATTCAGAAATATTACCGCTTGCGACCGCTCGCTGCCACGAACACCACGACTCGGCTCCCTCTGGGCAATCGTCATGTTGTGGCTCACTATCTGTGGATATTTTATGTTTGATAGTTGCCCAAATTGCCTTCCTCATTTTTCAACATCATCGCTGTTCCTCCGAATAGCCAAGCCGTAATATGTGCTCAACTCGTCAATCAATTTTCCGGTGAGCTTTCCTCTGCCAGACAATCCTTTTTGTTTTTTCACGATTTCGCGGAGGCGCGTCCCCATACGTTTTTGGACATGATCGATGCACTCTTTTTTTTATCTCGAAACCGTCGTATGGATCGCTATTCGATATGCCCAGAAACGTTTTAGAATCGCCGTCACCAATATAATATTTATATTTTATGCCATAGAGCTCTTCAGACCGTTGAAACATTTCGACAGCTGAGTCAACTTCCATTTTTCCGGAGGAGCCGCTATGGTTCGCCTGGCACTCATCGTCGTGGGTACTTTTCCATTCCCAGTACTCCGCAGTGCTTTCTTTTTTTTCCCCAATGCTCGCAAGCTTTGCAATATTTCGATTTCACCACAACGTCGATCACTTTTTTAGTGTACCAGCCGATTAGCGATGTTATGCCGAAAAGCGACATAACATCGCTAATCGGCTGAACACTAGAGATCCGTCGCCTGAAACGATAATTCCGTCCTCCACCCCATTTTCCAACGAAATTGTCTCCTCCTCAAGTGCAGCCTTTTGTTTGCTCACTGTGCTCACAGCTTTAGTGGCAATCGAATTCGAATTTAAGATTCGATCGTAGAAAGACTGAAATATGGGGCGGGGTAGGTCCATAAATGCACAAAACTTCATCAGGCCATTCAAACCGACGCCAAGAAGACGCATACTGAATACGATCCGACGATTTATTTCGTATGCATTGTCAATCATAGGACACGAATTGATTTGCACTTTTTCACAATGGCCGCAATCGACCTCGATTTTGAATCCGAGTCCGCGCAAACTTTTTTCAGTAAACTTTATATCGCGATCACACACTTTGCACTTCACTAACGTCGATATAATGTTCAATGCATTGACGAGGTGTACTATACGATAACCGAAATCGTTAGTAACACCGACCTCTAAATCGTCCGGCGATTTTAACTTTTTCGCTGACGTGCTCACATACTCTGCAGAACTATTTTCGGAGCTATAACGGTTCGCAGGTTTTCGATTCGAAATTTTCGTTCGACTTCTCGTCACATAGCTTCGTTTTGTTCCCTTTTTCCCCGCGTACACTTTCGAATTATCCATTTCGATGTGCAAATAATAATTCTGAGCGTTCGATATTTATAAACGAAACGGTTCGGAGCGTTTAGACACGAGTAGCGTCGCTTCTATTCGCAAACTGACGCTATGACGCTATCCCTATACCTGCCTTGAATATTTTTCAATTATCGCCACCTATGGCTTTTTTTCGAAACTATATTTATAACAATAGCCGGTTTTTGTGAAGGGAGACAAAAGAATACCTGGGAAAGACCCGCAGGACCTGGGAAAGGCCCGGTATACCTGCCGACCCTGAGGCGCGCAGCTGCGCGGAACCCCGAGCGTCACGGAGCGCTGCACCGCTCCACAAAATATTCAATATCTCCGAAAATAATTATTTTTTCGACCTGGGTCCAACGGCATCTTAATCTTAAATGTATTTTAGATTTTTCTAGATGGTTTTCAAAAAATCAATTTTTTGAAGCCATCACAGTGGTGTTGTCCCTTAAAAAAGGTTACATTCATGAATTTTTTAAATATGTTTATATAATAGATATTGATATAAAAGTTGTTATACTTAATGAATATATTTTCAAAATACAGTCAAAAGTTTTGTTTGTTTATTAAAGTGACTGTCCATAGACGAAAATGGTAGTTACAAAAATGCCTAAAAAATTGGAGGTTATCCTGTAAATAATTATTTCATCGTTTGTATGTCGTTTCACCTGTATATTTAAGGTCGTAGTCTGATAACTTGGCTTGGAAAAATCGACTTGTTTTTACATGTTTCGAAAATATATGAAGTATATACTGTAAACATTTTAGACTGAAATTCAAAATATTGACAAAGTTCTAGCACCTATACGTGAGCGCCTCGTTGTAACCCGCGCTGAGCCGCACGGTAGCTGCAAACTGCCGGACCCCTCTATTGTTTGCGCGTTACCTTTATACCTGCTTTCGAGCGTCGGATACCTTTGTGTATACTAAAAGTTTTACCTGATTCTTCACATACATTTATCTTAGAGCTCAGTTATATCGAAATTTAAAACGAATAGTTAGTATACGTTCGTTACTTTGTGCATAAACATCTTCGAAGAGCGTGAAAATGGATCGGAAAGGAAAGAAACGAGATACCAGAAGTCCTGGAGATCCTACGATCAAAAAAAGATTTCATGGCAACAGACACACCACCGAACAAAATACAGATTTTGTTAGAACTTCTGCAAAAAATTAAAAAATCAAAATGATTTTGAGCCGGTTATTGATGAAAGTTCTTCGTACGTTGTTCTGTGTTTCGGTTTAGTATTCACGGCTTTACAAAATGTGCTGTTTGAAAAAATCACAAGTTGGATTGGGATTTACTTTGTGTTTGTTTATCAGGCATAAATATTTTTTGTTCACGGATGGATTTAGAAACTGGATTGAGTAAAAGTGCTTACTACAGTATCCTTGCTGTAAAAGCCGTATCTGAAATAGTTTTTGAAAAAGCCGTACAAGAACAAAAAGAAGCACACGCAAAAAACGGCAACGCCCAAGACGGGATTACAATTTCAGGCGACGGTTCGTGGGCGAAGCGTGGTTTTACATCGCTTATAGGAGTTGTTTCTATGATTGGGAAGTTTACCAATAAAATTGTAGAATCTCTTGTAAAATTAAAGTTGTGTAAAGCGTGTGAAAAGTGGGCAGACAAAGAAGAAACGGGCGAGTATTTGGAATAGTACGAACATCACAAGGACGAATGTACAGCAAACCATTAAGGTAGCTCCGGAAAAATGGAGGTTGATGGCATAATCGAAATGTTTAGACGATCAATCGAATTGTTCAATGTGAAATATAAAAGGTATGTGGGTGACGGCGACTCGAAAACCTTTAAAAATCTATTGAAAGCTGATGTTTGCAACGGCAAACCGGTGGTCGAAAAAAGTGAATGTGTTTTACATGTAAAAAACGCATGTACAAACGTGTAAAAGAAGCAAAAAAGCACTTACTCAGCTGGAAAAAGCCAAAAGACAAGTTAGAGCTTCAAAAACAAAAGATATTAAGAAAAAAGAAAGTCTGCAGGAGAAACAGAAGCGACGCGGACAAAAAAAACACAGATCGAAAAAGGACGCAGCGGATGGTGACGCGCCAAAAGTCAAGAATCTTGTATTAACTAATAAGTTAAGGCGTTATACGCAGTTGCAAGGCCAAAAAAAGTCGTTTTATCACGAATTTTTTCTGGAAAAGGATTTCATTTGGGCAAAACGAAACTCCTGTAGGAAGTCTCCTGGAGGTCCCCGAAAAAAAGTGCCCGGCGGTGAGCAAAGTATCGCCGGTTTGGATTATCTAAAATGAAAAAATCGAAAAGATTCTTTTAGGGGATAGATGAATCCAGGTGTTGATTAAAGGAATAGTCGAAATTTTAATTTTTGATAAAATGGTGGCTCCGGAAAGAAACAATTTCGATTTTCGACCAATTTTTTTCGTTCAATCGTTGAAAAAAAATAGAAATAATTATCGGAAATCTTATTCCTTCGATTAATACCTGAAGAATATATCTAATAAGGTTGTGTTAAAATTGCAGACCGTTCGGTTGAGCCGTTTTTGAGAAATCGTGCTCACCGACTTTGAAAACACCGTTTTGAGAAAAACGCGTTTGAAGTTACAACAGTCAACTTTGTAGCGCTCCGAGCGTCCTTACAAATATGTGTGTATTTCCGAGAATATTCGCTGGATTGATTTGAAATTTTCAGGGAATATACTCACATATTTGTACATTCCGAAAATGCGATAAAAAAATCGATTTTTTGAAATTTCTAACTGCGCATAACCCGTTAATATTTAAACTCGATGTTAATTATGGGTTAGCAATTATGAGAAATGAAAATTTAGTTCAAGAAATGAAGAAGGCTGTGTGGGCAACTTATTATCATTTGATTTCCACGGATGAAAATCCGCAGCATTCCTTTTACCTTAAGGGCCTCGATTCATGGTGCAATTATCAAAAATGCAAAGCCGAGAACAAAAAACATACTTTTGTTTATCCGCCTGCTTTTGATGAGAATACTGCGAATAATTTAAAGCCTATTTACGAAGAACTTTTGAAAATATGCTTGGGCAGAAACACGCAGAACAACGAGGCTTTCAATCATTGCGTGTTGAATTGAGCACCCAAACACATTTTTGTAGGCCAAAAGACACTTCAAATTGCGGCATGGACAGCCGCATGCACTTTAACGAAGGATTTTTCCCTGTGTTGAAAACCATGGAGACCATAAGAGTCACAATCGGCCCGCACGCCATGGCTTACGCCAACCTATACAACAGCTCTCGGATTTCGAAGGCGGAGAAGGACGCAGCTTATGCTTCTAAAATTGCCAGCATGACTCGCAGGTCAGAAAAAGGGACCAACAATGAGGCCTATGGAGAAGTTAAAGGTTTATTATACGCACCAGGGATAGACGATTAGTGAAAGTATGATTTTTCTATAATAATTCTGTTGTTAAAACTTTGAACGCGTTTTTCTCGAAACGTTTTACGACCGGCCCGGGTAATAAAAAATGTTCTATCCAACCGATTGGACTGAAATTTGGATAGGTTATTCTACTCATCAATAGCTCTAGCAGGAACTAGGATATTTTTTTTCGTCCCTAACGTTCCGTTTTACAGCCCGATTTCCACTAAAAAGTCACTTTTTTCGAAGTCCACCATTTTGTTATTTTTCAACCAAATTATTTAATCCTAGTTCCAACCAGAATGACAAGCTTGCGGATGCACAAACGATCGAACATACTTTACCATCATGATAAATGCCAAAACGGAGACTGTCACCCTTGATGGTCGATGGGCAATGCCCAGATGAAGAAATTCGATTATCAGAGCGGACCCGAGAGCTCGCATGCTGAGATGAGATAAATCGGGTGGCAGCCGTATGACGAACGCCAGGCATGATCGATTTGTGTCGTCTTATCTTGCGCTCGCGTTTCGGCGTGTGGGTCCCACCCAGTTTCGGATGGAGGCATCCTTGCCTCATCGAACTCTTTTTCCTTACCGAAAGCGGACGTGCATGCCGCATATCCTACCATATTCAGCGTCCCAAACGAGTGGGGTGATGACCGATCCGTACGCTGGCCAGTGGCTGGCCGTACGGAAGGGTAACATGCCTCGGAGAGAGCCTTAGATACCGCTCCACGCCTAGGGGACTAGGCACGCTCATGATGGGGTGAGCACATGTCCCGCCTCCATTTTTCCTTCAGTTTCCTTCAGACCCCTTCCTTTTTCTGGGTCGCGTCCAGGCGGGACACAAGTGCAGGCCTTCCCGAGGTTCCCCGCGGATGCATTGGAATCTTGTCGCTTCCGCTTGGAGAGCTGCCGTAATGGCTTTCCCGGAAGGACGACGGATTGCTATATAACGAAACTGCTGTGATCGTTTTTCGACCAGCCATGATCAAAGGATTTTTCGCATCGCCCGGTGTCTTGGACATGGTTCTCGACATGAAAGTTAGATAGAAGCATGTAGCTCGTACCCTAGAGGTGATGGAGCACAGGCTGGACCATTGCGATGGTTCTGCCTTCACAATAAATGTACATTGTCTGAAAAGTTAAAAAAAAACGTAAGAACGATGTTGTGGCAGTATCAAACATTAGTATGAATCCTGAATATAATACTTACAATCCTTCTAAAAAACAGCGATACTGTCAAATGCACAATCAACTTCAATGTCCAAATTTGGATTGATCGCATCCATGAAATCCATAACTGCATCATTTGGCTGCATTCGTGCCGGACCTCCACCAGTCATGAGCCGTTCATGTCGCGTCGCTGTATTTAATTTGCTTTTTCTGAAAATGTTTAATAAAATGTCTTATATCAGCGAATAAAAAAGAAATTAGGAATACATACAGTAGTGTTGTAGTTTTGAGATAAGAGGAATTGACATAGCATTATTAAAATGATCAAATTGGTAGTAATTACAAAATAAAATAAATATAAAAACACCAAAAATAGTTTTAAAAAAAGTTGTATACTCCATTCTACGAACTGTCCAAAATTAATGAGAGTAATTCCAAGAATAATAGGAATGAGGATACGTGGCATTGATTCTTCTGTCTGAATAAATTTTCAAAAACTATTTGTCTCATATCATTACGTTATGTATAAAGACATTTTTTATAGATTCATTTATCACAAAGCATGATTGCTTACCGTTGCTTCATGTTGTCCCAGCATTTTTTCAACTGTTTTATCGATCGGGGTACACAACCCTCGCTCCCGTATTTTTTGGTTATGCGTTCCCAAGCGTCCATTTTATCTTTCAAATCTACCGCATTCGTTTTTTTATTTTCAATAGCTCCTTCTTGGGAAACTAATCGAGTCAAGAATAGTATCTCCTTTTCGTTGAAGTTCGTATTTTTTCGCGATTCACCATTGCAAATAAAACGTTACACAAACACGTAAAACTTTGCTTCGCTCCGCGTCACCAAATAGTTTTGAAATGTGTCACGTTAAATAAGTTGCAAGGCGGCCTAAAAAATGTAAGGACGCATTCATGGAAGCTTCCGTATTTCTTAAGTTAAGGCTGGACTATGGATACGGGTGTTAATTGATTCGCCAAACTTCGTAACCCCGCACCTCGGTTACTAGACCAATCAACGACTTTTTCTCTCGGTGGAAAATCCTCCACTCACCGAAGCGTCCCTGATTGATAGAGCTACGAAGCTACTTGTCTGGGATTCTCGCGCCTGGCTCGTTGGAAAAGTCCTTAAGGCACAACACCACTGTGACCCCCTGTTTTTTGCCGTTTTTCAAGAATTTTTTTTTGTGGGAAAAAAAGAGATATTCGAAAAATTTTTTTTGCTTTGTTCGTTGTTTATTGAAGATACATAAAATTTTTTTTTCAAATTTTTCACGCCCCATGCTGACGCTGGGGAAGCTCCCGCGTCAGGTACTGTTGCCTCTGCAGTGGTTCGCGGCACGCAGCAGAACTCTCTTCAAAGTCGATCTGAAAAAAAAATACCGAGTGTTTTCGTTAATAATATGATATTTTGAAGAGAAGTACATAGGGATTTGAAAAAAATATTGATTTTTAAAAAATAGGCACGCTTTTGAAATTAAAGGACGATTTTCGAGCAAAATTTCTCGTCGAAAATAGGCTATAACTTTTTTTATTATTGAGATATCGAAAAAATCCTATGCACTTCTTTAGATAATCTAGTTTTATTGATGCAGTCCAAATTTGAAGTCGATCGGATAAAAATTGCTCGAGTTCTGCTGCGTGCCGCACTCAAAAAAGTGGTTTTGAGAAAAAGCGTTCAAAGTTTTAGGTTTGTTAATTTATGCGATAAATTGAGAAAAAAATTTTTACCTTTAATCAGCGATGCCGGCACCATATAGCTGGCCTTTAAGAAGCAAATCATTGTCCCTAGCATCTTTTCTCGAACTTGTAGAGGCTCGTCTTGCCTCTTTTGCAGCGTCTGTGAGCGAGCGCTCCGCCAGCTCGATCCGCGCTGCGTCGGTTTCAACGCAAAAATTGAAACAATTTGGGCCGATAGTTATCCCCAACGTCTCCAAAACTTTCATGAGGCTTCTCAGGCCATCATTGAATAATAATACCGCGATATCAGCTGCAATATCGACGATTTTTTTGCTTCCGGACTGACACTTGGGGGCTATTGCCCAAACTGATTTGTTGTAGCTTTCGTTGTTGTTTTGCGTGAAGCCGCCCAAACAACGCTGCAGCAAATCGTCTCTGCTCAAATTTATATCAGGTTGATAAAAAAGTTTTGTCGCAAAATTTTAAAAATGTCTTTTTACGTATTGACGCAATATGACATCGAGCTATGTCGAGAATATTCTAGAATGTTTTCTACTCTTCCGCGTGACAGGGTATAAAAGGGCGAGCGCGCGTTCTAGTGGACAGAAATGGCTTCGATCTCGCAGGAGCAACTTCGAGCGATCATTTTTTACGAGTGGCGGCGCGGCACGAACGCAAGCACAACTGCTAAAAATATACAGGATGCATGCAGCGAGAACGTAGTTTCTCATCGAACAGTCCAGCGTTGGTTCAATCGTTTTAAATCTGGAGACACAAGCCTTGAAGATAAGGAACGTTCCGGACGACCGTCGACCATCGATGATGAAGCATTACTCCGCTGCATCAAATAAAAACCGGAAGCAAGTACGCACGAGCTAGCAAGAGAACTTGGCCGCACCCAAACGTCAATAGTCAATCACTTACACAACTTGGGATACAGGAAGGTTCTAGCTCAATAGATACCACACCGTCTCACCGAAGACAATAAGAACTGTCGCGTGACCATCTGCCAGTCTCTCCTGCTTCGCCACCATCGCAAGGAGTTTTTAGAAGATCTTGTGACGGGAGATGAAAGCTGGGTCTTGTATGATAACAGAACGCATTTAGCCTACTGGCTTCCTATCGAAGAAAAACCGCCACACCAACCGAAATCTGATCCTCACTCACAAAAGGTTTTGTTGTGCTGTTTCTGGGACGCAAAGCCAATGCTGTTTCACAATTTTCTCCCCGTAGGTAAGACAATCTCCTCTACACGATACATCGAGAATCTCCAGGAATTGGTAAAAGCTATAAAAAAACGGCCAAGACGCGCGACTGTGCACCTTCTCCACGACAACGCGAGACCCCATGTCGCGAAGGAAACCCACAAAACAATCACTGAGCTTCACTGGAATACCGTTCTCATCCACCATACTCTCCCGACATCGCGCCATCTGACTACCATTTGTTCAGACACTTGAAGGCATATTTGAGAAACAAAACTTTCAAAAACGTCGACGATCTCAGAAGGGATATTTCAAATTTCTTTGAGTTCCAGCCGCCGCAGTTTTGGGCAAAGGGAATAAATGAGTTGCCAACTAGATGGTCGAGTGTCATAGAAACCGATGGCGAATATATTGTTGATTAGAAATGTTTTGTAAAAGATATATAAAAGAATAAATTATATCTAAATTATTGCGACAAAACTTTTTTATCAACCTAATATATCCCGGTATACCTGCCGACCCTGAGGCGCGCAGCTGCGCGGGACCCCGAGCATCACGGAGCGCTGCACCGCTCCACAAAATATTCAATATCTCCGAAAATAATTATTTTTTCGACCTGGGTCCAACGGCATCTTAATCTTAAATGTATTTTAGATTTTTCTAGATGGTTTTAAAAAAATCGATTGTTTGAAGCCGTCACAGTGGTGTTGTCCCTTAAAACGGATATGTTTCTACGGTGTAATTGTGATCGAAGTAAGTAAAGGGACCGCCTTGTAGTGTTCAAAGCGCTCGGAACTGCGAAATAGTCCTAGCAAAAAATAAAGAGGGTGGGATCACTAGGGTGGGATTGATTTTACACCCTACACTCGGCCATTCTGCGGTCACATACGGCCTCGTATGTCTTCTTTTTCTTAATTGCTTTGACACTCAGTTTGTTTTCTTCGTCACCTTCAAGCTTGACGTCTTCGTCCTCATCTACCCATAACTTCATAAAATTCGCTGCGGTAGATGTTCATTGCGGTCCCTCATGTTCGCCGACCTTGTGAACAAGATAGCGATTGTTTCGCAGAACCTTCGTGACTTCGCATGGCCCAAAGACCTTTGGAGCATACTTTAAGCCTGGAGCTTCTTGGGTTCGCTTAACAGCAACGAAGTCACCTTCGCGGTACGACCGTGTCTCTTTGCGTTTTTTATTATACCCGCGTCGATTTTCTTCTTGCATCTTCGCGATGCTTCTAGTTGCTTCTGCACGTGGTTCATTTCGGTTTTCTTGAAACGTAACAGTCCATTCTCTCTCGAGTAGCTCACGTACATTATCATTTTCGCGTAGTCGTGCATGAGTCCCAAACAACAAATGGAACGGTGTTGTTGAGATACTTGTATGAATTGTCGTATTCAAACACTGTTGAGCGGTGCTTAGGTACTTATGCCACTCTTCGGGCTTCGGCGCCGCCAGCTTTCTTAACAGGGGTATGAGTGTTCGATTTATTCGCTCTATTTATCCGTTTGCCCTCGGAATTCCTGTTGTCGCCAGAACGGGTTGTATCCCTTCGTTCTTGCAATACTCCTGAAAATCTTTGGACGTGAAGGCTGTGCCGCGGTCAGATATGACTCTTCTCGGATTGCAAAATATCGTCGCTTGTTTCTTGAGACGGCCAAGCACTTCCGCGGTGCCCGTCGACCTTGTCGCGTAGAGCCAGGTGTATTTGCAGAAGCTGTCAGTTACCGCAAATATTTGCTTGTAATTTTTCCTCGTCGACGCCAAAGGACCGAGATGATCGATGTGATAGATGTCGAGCGGAATGTCACCCTTGTCGATTGGGCACAGGAAGCGCTCCTGTTCCCTTGCTTTTTTCGGCTAATATACAATCGATACCGTTTCGGACGACCTTTGCGATCTTTTCACGCAGATGGTGGATGCAATAATCTCGCTTGATGATTGCTTCTGTTTTAGTAGCAGCGAATTGACCTCTCTCGTGAGCTCTGTGGATTATCTGGGAACACATTGCCTTTGGAACGACGAGTCGGATGTCATCGTCGATTTCGTTGAACAACAATCCACCTCTAATCACATAGCCGCGCGCTTGTCCTCCTTCGGTCAGTTGTATAATTTTCTTAGTTTCGGCGTCGCTGAGTTGTGCCTTCTTCAGTCTCGTAGTCATGTCAGCGTCGCTTTCGTCGATGAGCCGGCAATCCGGCAGCGGATTCCTGCTCAACGCGTCTACATGAGCCATGTTCTTTCCTGGGCGATGCTCGATTTCATAGTGAAACTCTTCTAGTAACAACGCCCATCTCGCTACGTGTGTGCATAAATCTTTTTTTTACATAGTTTGTGTAAAAGCGCGATAATCAATGACGATCTTGAAATTGACGCGAAGTAGATACACCCTGAACTTTTTCAACGATCTTACTATCGCAAGAACTTCGAGTTCG
Source organism: Ophion slaviceki (assembly GCA_944452715.1). Classification (NCBI taxonomy): domain Eukaryota; kingdom Metazoa; phylum Arthropoda; class Insecta; order Hymenoptera; family Ichneumonidae; genus Ophion; species Ophion slaviceki. Next base: position 8,783,386 of record OX101784.1, on the reverse strand, counting down.
TAACTCGTGTATTTTTCTTCCGCCGGAGTCGTCTTACCACTCGCGTAATATATCGGATCCATCGTATTATCATCATTACTTCACTGCAACAATATCGCGCCATACCCGTGCATTGATACGTCAGTATGCAGTTCGGTCGCTGCACCAACTATATAACGGTTCAATACCGGCTTGCTGACTAACATACTTCAACTGATATACGGTTAATCCCAAGAACGATTGAACTTGCCGTTCACTCGCAGGCGTCGGAAAATCCCTCACTGCTTCTGTTTTCCGCTCTGAGGGCTTAACGCATCCGTTCTCGACTACATGGCCCAAATACTCTACTCTTGTTTGCAACAAAGTGCATTTTTCCCAATTAATGACAAGCCCGCTCTGGCTGGCCACATTCAATACCCGTTCAAGATTTTTCAATCCTGTTTCACAGTCGGCTGAAGGCACTATTAAGTCGTCCATGTAAACTAACAGCACGTTCTCTCGAATGAGATCTCTGAAGACAGCGTTAATGAACTTTTGGAAAATAGCAGGTGAGTTACAGAGCCCAAATGGCACTCTAAGAAACTCGTAGTGCCCATCGGGAAGTATGAACGCCGTATACTTCCTGCTTGATTCCTCCACCTGAACATGAATAAACCCGTTCTTTAAATCCAGCGTACTGAACACTTTTGCATTTTGGAGTGCGTCTAATTGATCCTCTATGAGTGGAAGGGGATATATATCTTTAACAACTTTTTTCTTTGTTTTCAACTGTCTTTCTTCTTAACTAGAACAACTGGGCTTGCATACTCGGAAACGGATGGCTGCACAATATCGTTCTCTAGCCACTCGTTGATTTGTTCGTTTACCGCGTCCCTTTTAGCAGACGACAATCGTCGCGCTCTCTGATAAATCGGCTCTTCGTCTTTTAATACGAGATTCATTTTTGTACTTACTTCGCGTGACTGTTTAGTTTCATAGTTATCGACGAGAACCTGTATTGCTTCCCTATGTACATTGTCTCGAACTTGGGTTAGATCTAAAGCATTGACCTCTTGCTCAGAAACCACATCGATTTGACTAATTTCCGCGAAAGTACAATCTGCGTTGCTCAATGGTTTTATCGTGGCTTCTCCGCGCTTAACATTTGAATCGATCTCGTCGAGGAAATCCTTACCGATCAGCAACGGATATCTCGAAAGAACATCTGAAATAACAATAATCGGTATCACGTATGAATTTCCGTCGACCGTAATCTTAGCATGGAACTTTCCCAACGTTGCATTTTTTCGGTGCCTACGCCTCGAAAAGGTGTTACTTTATTCTCAAGTCGCGGCGAACCAATTCTTATGTACTCGTCCGCGCACATAATCGTAATGTCGCTTCCTGTATCTATGAGCCCTTGTGCAGAAATGTCATTAATCAATACGCCTTTCACATGCTTGCGTTGTTTCGACTCATAGACTGCATAACTATTTTTTGTTGCATTAGCTTTCACCGGACAACCACGTGTAATATGGCCGTACTCATTACACTTGAAACATTTCATGCCTTTATCTTTTGATGGACAATCCGCGCGTACATGCTCTTTCGAACCGCAATTAAAACAACGCTTCATCATACTTTGCTCCTTTCTCGCGCTCAAATCTTTTCTCTCACCTTTTCCGTCTGTATCGTCCTTAGAAATCTTATCAGTCTTACGCTTCGCGCCACTCTTGTCTTCGAGCTTCGCGTTGGTGGATGCTGCTGGATAACTCTTGTCTTGCAGGGAAATCTCGTCGAACGCCTAAAGTATCTGTTCCCTCGTCGTAAATTCTTGAACACTCGCTATTTAGCGAAGATTTTGGTCTGGAATGCCGTCGACAATGTATCCCAAAATTTTGTCGTCGTCTATCGCAATTCGGTTCGCCATTATTGACTTCTCATGGACATAATCATGAAAGCTTTCGCTTTTCTTCCACACCCTTTCTTCCAATCGCCGTCTCAATGCTATCCTGTTTGGACGGTGGTAAAACACACCTCGAAGCCCGTCGAGTAGTTGATCTGACGTCATGCTGATATACTCTGGCTTCGAGTGAAACCACTCCGACGATCGTCCTTTAAGTCTTGTGCCGATCAAAATCTTCGTCAAGTCGTTTTCTAGCCGCTATGCGGTTCTAAGAAATTTCACCTGTTTTTTCCCACGTCGCAAAAGTTTCAGAATTTCCGTCGAAGTGACAAAAAATCAGCGATCGAATTCACATTAACTCTCGTCGATAATTGAAGTTCTTGTAGCGGCGGTGCACTCGTAAATTAATCGTGATCCGGCAACATTCGTGGATTATTTGGTAAATGACTGCTTTGGCTTCTACGTAGCATCTCGATTTCTCGTTGGGCTAGAGCGAGTTCTTTTTCTGGTAACTCTCTCTCTTGTCGGCTGATTTCGACTTCTCTCCGTCGCGCGATTGCTTCTCCGTCGTGCTTGTTCCGCAGATTCCCACTATCACCTTCCTGCAGCTTTGTTTTACCGCCAGCGTTTTCATGATCTTTATCAGTCATAGTTAACCACGCGTCGCTTGGGTTATCGGTGATTAATCTTGCGATCAACTCATTTTTGGTGCCTGTGGTGCTGAGGCCCTTCGACTTCAACATTTCCTTTAGCTCAACTACAGTAAATAACTTCGGGTCCTTAGCAGAGTCCATCGACATTATTTGATCGTCTCTATCGTTATTCGTATTTGAAAAACGTTTTGGTGTTTCGCGCTCGGCGTTTTATCGTCTTAATCGTCGTCCGCTTTTTTTCACGTTCATTTATCACACAAATGTCCGTCACCGTTAATATTTTCGCCTATCGTCCGATTACTCGTGCTCGATCCCGGACGAGCCCCCATTTGTAGGATATTAGATGGATGTCGATTATATCCTCTTATTTTGGGATCATTGAGCCAGAAGCTTTTAAACGAAAGGCGGTAGCTTTATTATAATTTATGAACGATACAATAATTAATTAAGTTTAGAGTACGTGTGAACCGAAGCTCCTCTTTGCTATGACTGCCCGTAACATGTATCCTTGGAGAGCGTTTCGGCTGTTTAAAAACATCGCCTCTCACTCATGGCCAGCTTATTTGTACATACATTGACAGTCTAATCCGTAGATAGAATATCCGATCACTAGGGTGGGATTGATTTTACACCCTACAGTAAGAAGCTCAAAAACGTTCTGCATTCTTTCATCCAAAAGCTTATCAGTTAATACAAAATCGTTTTATGCCCGAAGCGTCGGCCAAAAAAGAAAAACATTTGATCGTTT
>OX101784.1:8772621-8775121 GCA_944452715.1 Ophion slaviceki | reverse complement strand
CTTTTGTAAGTTTAATCGTGCGAGCAGTGCGACCCGACGTATAACTTTTTTTTAAATTAACAATAGCTATCAGCGGGACGGAACGTAGGGGGATCGACTCGGCTAATTATATAAAATAAGCACGCGAATATAAAAATACGCTATTGTCATGCGTGTTGGCAGCAGACGACCTTTTATGAGATTTCTCATGCGAATAGAGAGGCTTCCTTTGCGAATAACAATTTGTTCATTAATTAAGAGAAGTCGTCAACGCCACAAATCGTAGATCGATGGATTTATCTATTCATAAAGAATAACCTTGTAAATACTACAAGTCACTAATGCTATGCGCGATGGCAGCAGACAACCTTTTATGAGATATTTCGTGCGAGTAGAGTGGCCCGTTATGCGAATTGATTTTTTTTGTTAATTAATTTATGTTCATTTTCTTATCATGCGTCTGCACCTTCGGTGCCAGGGTTGAAGCTCTTCATTATTTTATTTTGAGTGAAGATCCATTAAAAAACCTAATCTCAAACGCTCATTGTCTTCGAGAGAAAATATTGCAAGTGCACTACATCATTGAGAATTTGCGCTTCGCCCAATTATTAAATTAATATAAATTAACACCAATTTACTTGATTTAAGAAGAAGTACGGTTCGCTAGAATGATACACACTTAGCAGCGCCGAATGTAATCCATTGATACAACAGTTTCAATAGTAGCTCACTAATGCATTTCACTTTATCACAATATAAAACGTTCACCACAATTCATAATAATGCGAAAAGTTTTTGCGTTGTTAATAAAAATACGAAAAGAAACGGCATGGTTTCAACGAAGCGTTCGAACATCGTAGACAAGGCTATTTTATATAATAACGCGCAGCAAGTCGCGTCTATGACTGGTGCGACGATTTCTTTACCATTAACAGACACCCTTCTCGCCTTTATTTCGCTACCCCCACCATTGCAAATGAACAATGTCTACATCATTTTCCGGCTATGGGTGTAGACAGATGAGCAGTATATACGCACGTAAAAAAAAACGTAACGGAACAGACTTTCTCGGTTTTCACGTTTTAGTCCAGTCGAAATAGGATTTCACCTGGAATTAATTCGGGGGTTCGATTTTTTTTTAATACTTAAGGGGGGATGGTTGGTAGTGTATGTATGTAATGTTTATTGATCCCCTTGGGGTTACAATGGGCTTCTGTACAATTTTCCATTTCCACTTATACTACTTAAAACTACTTAACATTATTCGCTCGCTCTTACGAACTATTCCGCTCTTCCGCTCCGCTTTATTCTATTTCCCTTAACCTATCTCTCTCTCTTTCCTCTCCCCTTGCCTCTCCGACTTCCGTTTCCCTCTTTCACTCCATTCCTCTTTCATTCCTCTTCCTCTTCGTTCCCTTCCCTGCCTAGCTCCCTTTCCCGTTCTCTCCTACTCTTCTCCAATCTCCTCATCCATTCTTCTCCTCCTTCTCCTTCATCCAGTATTTCTCTTATCCATTCCCCTATTCCTCTTTCCTCTCCGCACACTCTGCACGTTCTATCTTCCTCCGCTTCCCAATACCTTCCTTCCCGCATTTCATTCCCTAATCTAAACCTCGCTATTCTCCTATATCTTTCCTCGCGCATTCCTGCCTTTATGTACACCGGTAGGCCTTCTGTCCTTATCTCTCTGTACCACCTATTATACCTTGACTGTTCTATCCTTTCCTGTCTCTCTTTTTCCTGCCTCTTCCTTTCTTCTCTCTCTCTTTTCCTTCGTATCCCTCATTCTCTTGTTCCTATCCTGCCTCCTCCGCCCTCCCCTGTCTTCTCCTAAATGCTTCTCTTTCTTCTTCCCATTTTACTCTTTCCCTTCTCCCCCTTCTCTCCCTCTCCTTTATCTCCTGCCAGCATCTTCTTGCCAGCTCACTCTTCCCCCCCTTTACTCATTTTCTCCACATACCTCCATGCCCTTCGTCCTGCCCGTATCCCTAACTTATCTCTTTTCAATTCCTCCCTCACCATGTATCCTGGTGTCCTCCAATCCAACCCCAACACCCATCTTATGTACCGCTCCTGCATCCTTTCCATCGTCTCCCTTTCCTTCCGCCACCATATCTCTGCTCCATATCCCATCACCGTCCATACCAGCGTATCAAAAAGCCACCCTCTCCTTCCCACGTCGTTCCCCCATTTCCTCTTCCATATTCCCCATACCTGCCTCATTATCGTGCCTGCCTTTTTTACCCTGTCTTTTATTTGCGCCGCCTGTCCTCCTTTCCTTTTAAATAAATACCCTAGGTATTTAAATTCTTTTACCTCTTCCATCCTCTCCCCCTTCCATTTCCATTCCTTCTCCTTAAACCTCCCTCCTCCTTTTCTGAACCTCATCATTTTTGTTTTCCCCACATTCACTTCCAACTTCTTTCCTTCAAAATACCTTTCTAACTTTCTTATTACCTTCTCCATTTCCTCTTCCCTTTCCGCCATCACCACGATGTCGTCCGCGTACGCGGCTGGTTGG
>OX101784.1:8615121-8767621 GCA_944452715.1 Ophion slaviceki | reverse complement strand
ACAAGAGGTCATCTGCTGCCAACCTGCACGACAGCAGCTACTTTTTGCATTCAGCTGCTTATTGTTTATAATAAGACGAATCGATTGACGTATGATTTATCCCGGTGACGACTTTGTTAAGTTAATTAAACAATTGTTATTCGCGAATCGTGCCTCCTTACTCGCACGAAAAATCTCAAAAAGGGTCGTCTGCTGCCAACCCGCATGACAGTAGCGACTTTTTATATTTACGTGCTTATTCTATATACTTGGCAGAATCGATCCCCCTATGTTTCATCCCGGTGACGGCATTTGTTGATTAACAAAAACAAATAGTTCTCCGCGAAAAGGGTCGTGCTGGCCGCACGACTAAATTCACAAAAGGTCGTGTGCTACCAACCTGCATGACAGCAGCTACTTTTTCAATTAAGCTGCTTATTGTTTATAATAAGACGAATCGATTGACCTATAATTTATCCCGGTAACGACTCTGTTAAGTTAATTAAAAAATTGTTATTCCGCAATCACGCCTCCATACTCGCACGAAAAATTTCCAAAAAGGACGTCTGCTGCTAACCCGCATGACATTAGCGACTATTTATATTATCGTGCTTATTCTATAAAATTGGCCGAATCGATCCTCCTATGTTTCATTCCGATGACGGCATTTTTTCATTAACAAAAATAAATTGTTATTCGCGAAAAGAGTCGTGCTGGCCGCACGATTAAATTCACAAAAGGTCGTCTGCTGCCAACCTGCGTGACAGCAGCTACGTTTTCAATTCAGCTGCTTATTGTTTATAATAAGACGAATCGATTGACCTATGATTTATCCCGGTGACGACTTTTTTTAATTAATTAAAAAATTGTTATTCGCAAAGGAAGCCTCTCTATTCGCATGAGAAATCTCATAAAAGGTCGTCTGCTGCCAACACGCATGACAATAGCGTATTTTTATATTCGCGTGCTTATTTTATATAATTAGCCGAGTCGATCCCCCTACGTTCCGTCCCGCTGATAGCTATTGTTAATTTTAAAAAAAGTTATACGTCGGGTCGCACTGCTCGCACGATTAAACTTACAAAAGACCGTCTGCTGCCAACCTGCATGATAGCAGCAACTTTTTCGATTCAGCTGCTTATTCTTTATAATGAAATGGATCGATCAACCTACGATTAATCCCGGTGACGACTTTTTTTCATCAATTAAAAAAATTTTATTCCCGAATCGCGCCGCCTCCCTCGCATGAAAAATCTCAAAAAAAGCCGCCTGCAGCCAACACATGACAGTGGCGACTTTTTCTATTTACGTGCTTATTCCATGTAATTAGCCGAATCGATCTCCCTATTTGTTTATAAACTTTTGTTTATTAACAAAAATAGTTATCCGCGAATCAGGCTGTGCTGGCTGCACTACTAAATTCACAAAAAGTCATCTGCTGCCAACCTGCATGAGAGCAGCTACTTTTTCGTTTCAGCTGCTTATTATTTATAATAAGACGAATCGATTGACCTATGATTTATCCCGGTGACGACTTTGTTAAGTTAATTAAAAAATTGTTATTCCGCAATCGCGCGTCCTTACTCGCTCGAAAAATCTCAAAAAAGGCCGTCTGCTTCTACCACGCATGACAGTAGCGATTTTTTCTATTTACGTGCTTATTCTATATACTTGGCCGAATCGATCCCCCTATGTTTCATCCCGGTGACGGCTCTTATTAATTAAGAACAAAAAAAGTTATCCGCCATTCGGGTCTCCGTACTCGAACAAATTTTTGATTAAAGTCGTCTGCCGTCAACACGCATGACAATTGCGACTTGACGATATACATGCTTACTCTATATGAATAGACGAAACGATCGACTCATGATTCATCCCGGTGGCGGTTGTTGTTAAGCAACAAAAAATCATTATTTCCGCCAGTCAGATATATTCGGCTCATTCACGAGCGGGTACGTGGTGGGGGTGGGCCCTATGCTGCCTCGCTACGCTACGACCCGAGCGCATACAGTCACGATAAAAATGTACTGGGTTCGGGCAGCGCACGTCTGCTAGGTCTGTCTGCCAGCTTCAGCGTTGTCACGTCGGGAGGCACATTGAACTCCGACGTAACCAAGGACTCCCACGGTCCCTTACGAAACCACGTGCACCAAAATAAGCACCATAAGAATATTCTCATTCCTCGACATATTTCCGAAGGCACTCCACAGTTAAGATGCCGCTCATTAATAGAGCCTGAGCGTCGCGCACTCTCTCCATGCGGCCTCCCCTTTTTGTCTATTCGACGGCCGTATTGGACACTGGGCGCAACTTCTCAGAAAAACCATAAAACAATAACACGTAACGCGCATGTAGCGCAACGTGGCCTTCCCGGGCCTTCAGTTAGGCCCGGGAAGGTTTCCATCAATCCGGTCGTAAAATTAAGAAGTATCAAAAAGGGAGATGCATATGGAAGGATCACGTAGCGCCTAACCGCTACGCTTTCCCCGATAGAAACCCGGTCACAAAAATAGACACGTATGACTTCTGCATAGGAATCCATGAATGCGTCCCCACGTTCTCTCTAATTACATACAAACAACATACAAATGAATCTCACTAAGGCCCCGGAAACCTCCCAACGGCCCGATCGTAAAATTAAGTAGCACAGGAAAAGAATTCGTATGCGGAGAATGCAGATGCGCCCTCCTCCATAAAAACCACCCACCAGAAACAGGTTCATGCATTCGTTACGTATGATGTCGATGACTACTTCTATTCCCAAATTAAATGAGGTCAATACTCTATCTCTCCCACTCTATGAATTCGGGAGACCAGGAAATCACACATAACGGGAGCAAACCAGCAGTACTTTGGGACTTCAAGCACTTCAAGCACTTCAGGCACATCAGAGCAGTTCGTTCATTCCAAAAGTCTACCGCGCAGTCTATCGTTGTCGTCTATCAAAGACAATCTATTGAAGTCACTCTATAAGTCTATCAGTCCACGACGGTCTTCAAATTTTCTATCTACGTTCAAAGTCTTTAATCGAATTAGTCGCGTCCATACCGTCGAAATTAGAAAAGGTTCAGAATTAGGAAATATCTCGAACCAGTATAATATCCAAAACATCAATTGTTTTCTAACTATCTCCAATCCTTGAAAATTATACGCGGAATAAAATCAGTGTACTCGAAAATTGTACGCGTGCCACCGATACCATCTGCGACCGCCTCTGGCCCACTAGCGAAGGCCCTAAATTTTACGACCGACACCCGCTACCTGAACGACAGGGTCGCCACCGAACGAAACCATCAATGTAAGCGAACCACATTTTTACACTCTTTGTACTCGAGCGTTAATAGAATTAGCCAAATTGGCTAATTTCAATAAATCAACAGTTTATTAGAAACGAGTCATTTCCAAATAATCGGATTATTTCCATAAATTCCTTAAAAATCCTTCCTTCCTCCAGCACATCCTCTTTTTACCCTCATCCCGTGCTATTGTGCTAGGCGTAGGCAAGAAAGAGGGAACCACACGTTATATGCCCACGTCCCCTCCGGACGTGACAGCGTCATATTTGAATCCGATGAAAGTACGTACCTTATGGTTTTTGAGATCACGGAATCCGAATCTGAAATTGGATTTCCAAAATTCAAAATGGCGGATGCAAATTCGAGAAATAGTTTGATTCTGACGAAACTAAGTATCTTTTATTTTCGAGGTCGCTGAATCCGAATCTGAAATCAGTTTTTTAATATTCAAAATGGCGGATCCTATGTGGCGAGAGAAAATTTCAGGTTTGATTTGATTGAGTTAATTTCAATTTGAGCGCCTAAAATGCGAGAAAATATCTAACATAATGTAAAGAATATAAATATCTAGCGCGCATTTTTTTGTCTCGTATAGGCTTTTGGGTTACGGAAATAAAGACGCCACACACTTGAAATAGACCCGCTTTATTTGGCTTGATACACGTCCAAGCACAAAAGTGAAGATTATAAATTGTTGAATACAAAAATCCTAAGAACCCAAAAAATGAAAAAAAAAAAAAAAAAAAAAAAAAAAACAATAGATACAGAAAACAAAAAAAAATCGAAATAAAAATAATAAAAAATTGAAAAAACAACAATTATGAAATGCCAAAAATACAAACAAAAATAATCACATACTCACTTTCGTCGAAATCAAGCTATTTTTCGAATTTACGTCCGCCATATTGCATCTGTCATTGTTAATTTTAGAATTTTTATTTTAGATTCGGATTCAGCAACCACGAAAATCATAAGGTACTTACTTTCATCGGAATTAAACTATTTTTAGAATTTGCATCCGCCATTTCGAATTTCGGAAATCCGATTTAAGATTCGGGTTCAGAAACAACAAAAACGATGATTTACTAAATTACAGTCAAATCGATGTAATAAACACATGTTTTTTTTTTCTTCAAATTCCCATGACACAAATGCAATTTTCAAATGCCTATGTCATAACACAAAAGTGGCACGATTTTTTTCTGCCCATATGTATGTCACGGGCAGTCAAGGGGTTCAGGGAGACTACCAGCTGAGAGCCCGGGAAAAAGATGAAGTTCGAAAATGTTTAACAGCTACCCAGTTGAATAGAATTGATATACCGCTTAGTTATCTTTATTCTACCTATCTTCAAGTATCTCTGCAACTTTTCCTCTGCCAGGCTCTTCCTATCAGGCTCAATTCTAGCTATAATTATATAAGTTATCGCGCTTTCCGTTTTGTGCGGGTTTCCGCCTAGTGACGCGTTAGCCCCCCCCCCCCCCCCCAACACCGCCATCATTTTCGGTGTAATGCTGGCTTTTTATTTTCACGTTTGATGGAAAATTCATTGATGTATAGAGTGTGTGCTTGTGGTATGTATGGTGAATGTGTCAATGTAATATTGGTATACTGAATACTGAATTGGTGAATAGAATTGTAGGGTGTGTGGAACACTGGCGTGGGCGCAGGGCACCGCGGCAGTGCGTGTAGAATCATGAGATGCGTTGAACACTGGTGTGGGCGCAGCGACGATAAGCACAAAGCGAAGAGCGCGTTAACATATATAGGTGTAGCCGGAGCTGTGCCCGTCAGCTATACATATACTATAGTACGAGCACGGGAAAATAATAATTTAAAAAATCTATATCTCGAAAACTATGGCGCGTCGCCAAAAAATCCTTCTAAATCTCATTAGATCTCTTAAGATATTAAAAGGAAGGTATGTGCAAAATTTTCAGCCAGATCGGAGGGGGAACCTTTTCTGAACTTCACCCGTTTTACGTAAGAAACTTCTCTCAAACAACTCATTTTCGGTGATTTTTTTTCCGAAAACCATTTTTTTCTCAACAAGGGCCGTTTAATGAAAAAATGATTTTTTTAAATTTCCCAACGTACTTCAAATCTTATATAGAACTCAAATAATTTTGAATATTCGTTCTAGGTAAAAAATTTGAGGAGCACTCTTGTGGGCCGCAGGACACTATCAGCCAAATGTGACTCGCTTCTTCGACCTTCAGCGGCGCTATTATATTACAAAATCTTACGAAAACATTTATAAAGGTCCTTCAAAATATGTAGAATGAACGGAACTCCGCGAAACTTTTATTCTTTCAACTAGGTATCCATAAAAAGTTGTCGATACAGACCTTTTTATTTGGGTTCTAGACCGGCGTTCTCCCTAAAAAAACCGCCAAGTTCATATTCGAACACGCATAAAGTAGGCTTTCATAGTTTTGCAATGAAGGCTTTCATGTTTTTGCAATGATTGAAAGAATCATGATTGAAAGAATCATGATTGAAAGAATCAACTTTTAGCTAATATGTAATCATTATTGTTGCGTATGTTGTACTACAATAATTTATTGTATACTAATTTAGATTTTATTTGATAATTTACAATCATAATAGTCGTCGTGCAGACGGCCCAAAGAGGGGAGTTCGTTTGATGTTTGATACGTTATGCATGGGGCCTCAAACAACAGGCGACAAATTTATTTCTGCAGTCCTCTTATGGAGTTTCCACCAAGTGAAATTAGGAATAACTAGATTGTTCGTCTTTCTTTAATTTGTTCATGTAACTTAACGAAAATAATTTTAATTGAGAGTGCTAGTCTAGGGCTAGTACCTAGAACTTTTTCAGATTTTCAAACCCACGGTTAGAAAATTGTAGGGGGCGGGACCCGTTGCATATCACTTTAAAACTTAACATTTTGCCAAAAAAGCTTAAAAACGCAAGGTGGTAAATCGAACATAAATTTCACTATGAGAGATTCGTACAATGACTGCCCACTCGATGGGGCATGCAAAAAAAATTCGTCCCGTTTCGCATATACCCTCCTGAGACCCAGAATGAGGAAAGCTAGATTGAAGGTATATAGAATATAGGCATATAGGTAATCTTAGAATAAAATCATTCAGCCACATAGACCAGCACGTAAAAGCATTCCTATCTCCGTAACAAAAAAGTTCTTAGGTTTGACACTTACAAGGAACATCCCTCAGGTGACACCCTTTGATTTTGTTGAAATTTGGATATGTTATAAAGCACCGAAAAGTAAGCGATACGTATTTTGCAGGGGTGTGCGGGTAGCAGAATTAGTCGGGTCGGGTCGGGTCGGGTAATTAGACTATGACCCGATCGGGTACCCGAGTTTTTCGGGTACCCGAATTTTTTCGGGTACTCTTCTCACATCGGGTACTCGATAAGTCGTGTTGCCGGAACAAAATTTTGTTTCATAGTATAAATAGCGCCACGGAAACGTACCAAAACGAACGAAATAGACTCCAGCTTTATGTTCTCTACCCTTCGCCGATAGGTTGGACTTCATAAGGAATACAAATAATTTATTTAATAATTTTAGTATTTTTGTTTTATATATATTCACAATTTTTTCCGGCAAACTTCTTTTGAAACACTCGCATTTCAGGAAATATCGAGATATTTGAATTTAAAAAAACTGAATAAAAGCAAAATTCTTCGTCGAATTTTCATTAATTCTTTCTAGTGCTAACTGGTAATTTCGGCGATTCATTCTTCTTAATTTAATTTTTTGTCATTTTTTAATTTTTTTTTCCAAGTAAAGCGTGTTCTTCAAACGCTTATATCTCTGAAACTAATTAAGATATTTTCAATTTTTAAATGTCAAATGGAAGCTACATTCTTCTCGCTTCGAATAAACGCGAGGCGTTGAATCTTGGTCTTTTTGGGTTTTTTCTCCATTTAAAACCCACGTTAAAAAAATCAAAACTTTAAGGCGTTCGCCGGAACAGAAGATATTTATTGTACATTTTTTCCTTTCGGAAACTTTTTAGTGATACCAAAACGCAACTTTCCCGCGCTATTACGATACGACCCGCCAAAAGTTACCGTTTTTCACTCCATCCTAACAGACACACACACTCGCACGTACGTACACACACACACACACACAGGATAGAAAAGTGAGGCGAAAAAAGATTTTTTACAGTACTATCATTTATTCGTTTTATCGCCTTCTTCGAGTTTTCGTTTTCTCCTATTATTTCAGTCGTTCACGAATATTCGAAGTTTAAGAGTACTCGACGTTTACAAGTACCAAAAATTTGAGAGTACCCGATTACCACATTCGGGTACCCGATAGTGGCGGGTAATGCAAAAACGTAACCCGTCGGGTACCCGACCCGAACCGAACATCGGGTACCCGAGTGAATCGGGTACCCGCACACCCTTAGTGTTTTGTTTTCGGCGGAAAAACGGTTTTAAGGGGTGAAACCACCCCTCGAAAAAAGGCATCTCTAGGGGTAATATAGCAGTTTCACACACAAGCAGTCCACCGATTTTAATGAAACAAAAACGAAAATTCTTCTAATCCGAAGCAATGAAAAATCCACTATAGTGATATTGCAAAAAAATAATTAAGGGGTGAACCACCCCTATATTTGCTTGTTTTTACTCCACACGGCGAAATATTGCATGGAAATCAACAAAATGGGATTTATTTTGAAAGAGGGGGAAAAAAATAAAGTTCACGTGTTTTTGCGCAATCGCCGATCCGTAAGCTTAAGGGGGTAAACCACCCCTTCCATGAATAAAATCGGCGAGGTTGTATTTTTCTTTTCAAAATATCCGCACTGATATAAAATACTCCTAAAACATGTAATTGAATATTTCTCACGCTTAAACCTTATCGCCCTTCTCTTAAGGGTAAACTACCCCCGCGTAATTCCATTTCATTTGCGGTTTTAGCAAATGTTCAACCCGTATGCTTTGAAATTGTTATGAAACCCATCGGTAATATGAATTTTATGTTTGGGTATACATGTATATATGTGGATTGAATTTGGGAAGGGGTGTGTAGTGAGCTGGGTGAAGGGGGGGGGGCTACCCCTTAATCATAAGACTCATATATTCGAATTGGGACTCCCTCGACTCTGATTCGGAAGCATTCTGAAATACACATACATTTCTATTATAACTAGTTATATATTTTATCATGATACTTTACAGAATAGATTTAACGGGGTTACGAGCGAAACAATTTTTTTATCTCCTTCAAAACAATGAAAAGTGGGGTCAGTAACTTCCCATCAGCGCTTATAGTAGACTGGATTGTATAGCTGTGGGTCGTTGAAGAGACAGACTGTACAACGCAAGCAACTTTCTTCATTCCTTCTGTTGTTAGCGTGCGCCCCGAATGGATCTCCAGTTGGAAACCGCTTTGGTTCGAATTGTACACGTTTTCCGCCCCATACTTTTCGATTAGTGGTACAACATCAGCTAAGAATTTTTCTGCGTTTTTTTGTAGAAGTCCTTCTCCTTCCATCGTTTTGCGCGTTACAAATTTATTAATTTTCCTAGATACAATACGATGCTGTTTTTTGAAGTTCCGTAGCCCATTATGAGAGGCTTTAAATCGTACATCCTCAAGGTTTATCTCCTTTTGAGCTTGAAGTGCCTACTTCTGAAGATCAATCTCATGTACAATAACACCAAAATCTATAGCAGTTTTCATATTTTTCAAAGTATTTTCAGAAATTTGCGACAGCTTTTCTTTATAAGTGCCACCTTTATTTAACTGATGTGCCCAGCGGTGCAATTGTCGCTTCGACTGAACAAATTTGTATTTTTGACGAACGGTGTCTACGCTACAATTTTTGGTCTTGCCAGATCTCCATTATGCGACTTCTTTTTTTTTTACTCATATCTCACCTGATCATCAGTGGAACAGGTTTCTGAATCACTATCACTGTCACAAGACACTACCACCCATATAGTGTCTTCAACGGCAGTGGCATCGTACTGTCTAAATGGTTCTTGAAAATCCAGTGTTTCCTCTTCGATCATTTCAACTTCATTATAGTTTTGCATAGTATTGATCAAAATGGTTTCGAACTTGTCAGCCAGTTCAAGTTCGGCGTTGTTAACTGGAGTTTGAGCAATATTCATCGCTTCAAATGTAGCGGGTAGAATTTTAATAACGTTGATTGGATTTACTTTCATCTTTAGTAAAAATAATTAACATGCGTAAAACACTGATCGGTGCTTGTCTTGACGTGGACTGGACGAAGACGAAAGGCTACTGTCTTATAAAGCGAGGTACCGAACAATGATAATCGTAAAGTGCAACACAATACGCCATTATATATTGATTCAGCGAGGAAATACGCAATTCGATAGAACGTTATTCTCGTGTAGTGAGCGTTATGATTAGATACAATTGATAAACGGGTTTTCCGAGAAAGTGTGACATATACGTGACATATATGTTTAGATATCTGTACGTTATTTCGCATATGCACTCGTCAAAACTCAATAGGTCATAAAAAAATTGAAGTGGAGAAATCCAAGTACGATAATTTATAAAGCGCAATCAAGAAAAAGTAAACACAATAAAATTATTTATATATATATATTATCTGAATGCAATTGATACTATTGTTATTATATTTTTATTTTTACTTTTGGAGGACTGGCTTTTTAGAAGAAACACCTATCTACACGACGAAAAAATTAATGAATTTGTGTAATTATTATCGCAAAATCGGTTAATTTGAAATAGAAATTTCGAAAATTTACTTAAAATATAATATACAAAAACCCGCCACGTCGAATGGTTGAAAACCAAATAGCACCGCTTGAAATTTACATTCACTTTTCGATTAGGAATTTTTAAGTATCCGGCTTTCTGACGAAAAGAAGAATTCAGCAAAAAATGTTACGTTTTGAACGGAACAACTTATCCGAAAATATCGGGATAAAATTAGTACCGAATTTATCGACCCGTTTCCCACATATTTGGGGACCGGCCTTGATAAGTATATTTCGAAAACATCGCGGTAAAAATGTCGAAAAGAAAAATTGCGTTGGCGGCTCTGTTTATGTAACTTACAAATCGATACTTTAAGGCGAGCAAAAAAAATCGCTCGTAACCCCTTTAGACTTTATCTGTAAAGTATCATGAAAAAATATATAACTAGTTATAATAGAAATGTATGTGTTGTTACGTGGCAATTGTCCGGGCTCCCCGGAAAACCCGTGATAGCGTCACTCCCGCTCGACGCTCACCCCGAACGCGGGATCATACGAGATTAGGACCGATTTTATCATTGATATTTATTTTTGTTATTTATTTATTTATTTGCGAGACACCTACGCGCACACGCACATTAGGGGTTCGGAGGAAAAACATGGCGAAGGGGAAATCGGCGATACCGACGAGTATAAGAGATGGGACAACGGCGGCAACGAGGTGTGTCCCTCCTCCACCTTCCTGCTCGCCACTGTCAAGCACGATCACGTGGTTTCTCATTCGGCGGCTTCGCTGGGTCACGAAGCTAGCCTGAGAACGGCAGCCGACCGATTCTCGCTCGTCTTGGCACCCCGGTCAACAACCTCCTCAAGCGTTTCGAACAGAAGTCCATCTTCACCACGGTCGAATTCTCGAGCTCCACGTGTCGCTGTTGCCCGAGGACGAGCATAATTTTCCGATCATCGATTGAACGCCACTTGTCGCAGTAGATCGCCATCGCGTACCCTCTCCACCCCTTCACACACACACACGCGCGCGCGCGCGCACGCACACATGCCAATACACAGACGGGTGGGTCTGCGCCCCACCCGAAATAAAATTCGGGAAAGATTGAGAAAGGGGGGAGGGAGCTGACGTTCCGCTCGCGATTAAGAGGGAAATAATAGAGGGACTTCGCCGTTGAGTGTCGAGCAGAACGGACAGCGTTCGGAGGGCCTTTTCGCGTCTAAATTAGTGCCGGTGAGTTTCGGCTAATTCGCGTTATAATGTCGCGAACTGGTGCCCTCGACTAGTCACAACGTCCGTCGACGTAAGTCCAATGATTCGGGCCTGGCGGCGGCCTTCGCTTCACGGAGGCTGTGTTCGTTTTCCCTCCCCGTTTTCGGTTTTCCGTTAATTTTCTTTTTGTTTACATCGTGAGTCGCGCGGTTCGGGGTCACGGCGGAGTGCGCGCGCGTTTGTTGTTTCTGCGGGGAAAAATTAATGAATGCGAAAGTGAGTCAATGTGCTTGAGTTCGTCGATGTTAGTGTGGATGCGTATGAATTCGTCGATGTCGGTGTGGATGCGCAACCGTCCTTTCCCCGCGGAACCGTTTTAGTTTGTGGAAAAATTGCGAAAAGAGAGAGAGGAGAATAAATAGTGATCCTTTCGTTTATTATATCAGTGTTGTTTTTTTGTTATCGCGCGTGTGTGTAAATTTTCTTTGCCCCTAACCCTGCCCCTCTGCCACGATCCAAGGCTGCAGCTAGGCGGCAACTTAGGTGACCTCTGGTCGGACTTCGTCCGACCAATTTTCCCGGCGAGCCGCCACGGCGGCTGGCGCCCTTAAATAAATCGCCGGGAAAAACAGGAGGTCCCTTTTGTGACACTCAGGGAAGTGAATTTTCCGTCACAGTGTATTTCTGAATGCTTCCGAATCAGGGTCGAGGGAGTTCCAATTCGAATATATGAGTCTTATGATTAAGGGGTAGCTTCCCCCCCTTTACCCCAGCTTACTACACACCTCTTCCCAAATTCAATCCACATATATACATGTATACGCAAAGATAAAATGCATATTACCGATGGGTTTCATAACAATTTCAAAGCATACGGGTTGAAAATTTGCTAAAACCGCAAAGGAAATGGAATTAAAAGGGGGTAGTTTACCCTTAAAAGAAGGGCGATAAGGTTTAAGCGTGAGAAAGTATTCAATCACATGTTTTAGGAGTATTTTATATCAGTGCGGATATTTTGAAAAGAAAAATACGACCTTGCCGATTTAATTCATGTAAGGGGTGGTTTACCCCCTTAAGCTTGCGGATCGGCGGTTGCGCAAAAACACGGCAACTTTAATTTTTCCCCTCTTTAAAATAAACCCCATTTTGTTGATTTCCATGCAATATTTCGCCGTGTGGAGTGAAAAAATCAAATATGGGGGTGGTTCACCCCTTAGTTTTTTTTGCAATGTCACTATAGTCGATTTTTCATTGCTTCGGATTAGAAGAATTTTCGTTTTTGTGTCATTAAAAGCGGTGGACTCCTTGTGTGTGAAACTGCTACATTACCCCTAGAGATGCCTTTTTTCGAGGGGTAGTTTCACCCCTTAAAGCCGTTTTTCCGCCGATAAAAAAAATACGTATCGCTTACTTTTCGGTGCTTTATAACATATCCAAATTTCAACAAAACCGAAAGGATGTTCTTGTTAGAGGATGTTCTTATATTGACGCCATCCAACCCCAGTAAACTTGGTGCTATCATAATCACGAATGTCAACATGATTAATTACATTAATTAGAAGTGTTAAACTGATGGGCCCTGCAATTAAAAACTTAAAACTTAGTTTGTACATTAATTTCTAGTACTAGGACATTGGGTCATGGTTCCAACAGAGTGACTTAAAAACTGAGTCTGTACGAGTACTTGATTTTGTTTAAAAAATAGTACGCAGGGCTTCAGGAGAATAGGGAAAAAACCCTAATAAAAAGGTTTTCAGGATTTTGCTGCATATAAATTGAGATCTGAAGCATATATTTGCAAAATTTCATGCATATAGTTTGAAACTGTAAAAACTGTGAGGCTTCGCCAGACAGTCATGACAACGCGTTAAGGGTTCCTTTTTGGACTACTGAATCTCAATTATGGGCTATTATTGTCATTACTGTTGCACAGAAGATCCTTCGATCGTAGCGCCCTGGTGGCCATCCCCGTCATAAAGAGGCCCAATAACAGTTGAATGATCCCTACACAAGACGAACACTAACCCCAAAATGGAAAGCTGATACAAAATGCCGAGATACTTTCCAGCGTTTGATGCAGAGTTTTAAGGTGATTTTATCGCTTCAAACTAGTCATACCACTGATCATACTTAAGACTTGTACAATTTGTATTTTTAACATATGCAAAAAAAATAATTTGTTATAACTAAAATTTTCCATGTGTAAACTGTTTAATGAATGTTCACATTTAATTAGAAAAATAAAAAAAAGTTATTCCAACGATTCGCGCAGTACTTTAGGTTTGATATTCGGCAACATTGGTTCTATCTGCGGCTCTTTCTACTCAGCGAGGCAAGTTTGCAAACCTCCATGCTTTTCAACTCCGATATGTCAAAACAATGTCAGGTGCAGGAAATATAAAGCATTGTATTCGGGCCGCGACTGGTAAAAGGGGTGTATAATTTGTGTCGGCGAAATATGTCGGTTAAAAATGAAATATGCGTGGAAATTCGAATGAGTGAGATGAGGTTAGGGCTACAGTGAGCTGTTGCCTTTCTGTCTCGTCTCTTTACCGTAGCAAATGGTAATACATCCAATACCAGAAGTTCAAATTAAACTTGATATTACATAAAAATCAGGTCAATAAGCGTAATTTTTTTTAAGAGTATTGGATTACTACAAGTAGTAAGTATGTAAATCTGATTATTTTTGGGAATCTGACGGATTCCCACTATTATATACACTTTTGTAGCGACCGGCAATTGAGTTTTTGTATGTCGTCCCGGAATTCCTTCACAAAAATACGTAATTGTAATTTTTTTCTCCGTAATTAGGTCGATAACCAACCCTGAAATTTTACAGAGACGATTATTAATATATTTAGTGAAGCTCAAAAAAAAATTAAGAAAATTCCATTGTTATGAAGCCTGACGATAGGATTACCTTAAGGCCGTGCATTCAATATTCACATCCGACTGCCAATTGCCATTTCTGATTTCTGTCTTTGTCACGGAGTTATAAAAATAGAAACGACTACTAACATGCTATGCGATCGCCCTCCTTGAAGCAAACGAAGCTCAGAAGAGAGTCCGTTATGTTCTGTATTATCCTTATGTTGTCGCGTTCCTTCTGGGTTAAACACGCTTCTATTGTGTTGGTGAAGTTTTTCACGCAGTTCTTTAAAGTGGGACTTTTGTTACAGTATTTTCGAAATACCGTATCAAGATCCCCGGTTGGCTTCGCTCTCTCGATTTCGTCCTGGAGTACAGTGACATTCACTAAGCCCCTGGTACAAGCCTCGATGTCCTTGACGGCATTCTCCGTAGCGGCGTATGCTCCTGGGCCACCGTTCGCCTCACATTTCTTCATGAAGGCCGTCTTGGCTTCTTCGATCGGTAGAGCGGATGCATTGAGACCCGGGATGTTTGCTATTTCCGAAGCTTTCTGGAGAACATCATCCGCAGAGGGCACGGTTTGGCCCAATGAGTTACCTAGAAGGCCTGGAAGGAAGCATTACCATGAATCTTCGTGGCCAGCGTTGTCATGTTTTAAAAACCAGGACGAGCCCGGTCTTTGGGTAACGCAGATCGTGGTTGCCTAGCGATGAGGCAACACATGAAAACAAAAACCAAAGATGAAAGCGGTTGAATAGATTTACATTGATTGACCAATTGGCCGCAGGAAGTGACGATCGACTGATTATTTTTTTTTTAATGCATTTTGTTTCGTTTATAGTTGAGCAATAGGGGGTTTTATGAAGGTGAGCTGCAAATGAATTAATATCAAGGATTTTATTTGTATCTTCGTAGAAAAACCTCCTCATTAGTGATGTATTTGCAAAATTTCGGGACGCTTTTTTCGAGTCTTGCTGTTGGTGCAATGAATGCACGTGCCTTCGAAGCAAACGGTGATTCGGATGGCTTTGAAGTTTGAATCGTTGGAATGCACCGGTTATTAATTCTTTTTAACTGGTCAATTTTTTTGTTTAGCATAAGCTCTGAAAACTATTAAATCTTTTTCCGCATTCTCATTGCAGATTTAAGACTTTAATTTGTAAAAGAAGGTTTTGGGCAATAAAAAACATTAAAAAAAACGAAAAAATAATTCCAAACGCATTGCATTTCAACGATACAAACTTCAACGCCATTAATCCTATTCTATTCAATTGAAAAAAAGATTCGGAAACCAATTCACCGAAAGAATAACATTTCTATGATACCCAATTAATTATTACTTACTTTCAATTGAATAGAATCGGATTAACCCTCAGGGTACGGACTATAAAAAAGTTACGTTCAGTACGGACATGGGTTAGCCTAACCCGGCGACTTTGATTGGGTGTATATCGAGCTGTACTTTGTCAATTTGAATAATTTTTTTTTTCATTTTGTGTGAAATTGTCTCAAAAATATGATAGAATTGTCAGATTAATCATTTAACTGATTGAAAAAAAATTATAATGAAAAATGTGAACTGGTCTTGAAATTTTTTTGTAAAAAAACGTTTTTTTTTCAAAATGCTGTAACTTTTTGAAAAAAAAAGATATTAACATTGTATAACTCGCGTTTGAAAGGTAAAAAGTAGTTCTTTCAAATGTCCATAACGGTTTTTTGATTTATTCCAAAAACTATATTTTTTTTTAAAAATGAAAATACGCGTTTTTTCGAGTTAGCGAAAAAACGTTGTTTCGTTGATGTATGATGATAAAGGTTAAAAATAATTACTTTGAGCGTAAAAAAATTGTTTCTCAGATATTGTTGAGTAGTATCATATAAATAAACACCAAAAATAATTGTTAAAGACGAATATTTATTATCAAAAGTTTACAAAAGTCATATTACATAGTATTGCCGCACTCGCAGCACAGTTTCGCTACGTGCTCTTTACACATCGCCTTATGACATCTAAGACACTTATAATACGTTTTTCGGTCAAGGGAACTTGGACATAAGTTACATCTCTTTTGCTTTGAAAGTCTATTGTCGACAAACTCATCGCGAATGTCCATTTCTTCTGGCAACTCACGAGAATCCAAAAACTCTTCAATCGTCTTTCGCAGACCTATCCTCAGAGTAGGTTTTGCCAATCTTTTAATCAAAGTAGGTTTAACTAATTGCAACGCCAGCTCTCGAAGATAATCGAGTCGTTTCAGAGGTGCATTGAATTGATTAAGATTGTATAAAATAAAAGAATTAACGCCAGCCTGATCGAGCATTCCATAAAAAGATCTAACAGGCCATCTACTTGTCTTGCGAGCTGTCGTGTATTGATGACATTTAAAATCATAACAATTGGTGCCGCCTTTGGTCTTGTTGTAGAATTCAATCATTTCCGGTTTTCCACTTCGTTCATCTATTTTACCTGTTTGATGTATCGACGATAAAACTAATACAATTTTTTTTTTCTTAGAATTGTATGACAGCAAGGTTTTTTTTTCTAAGTAACAGAATCTAATATTCGGAGTATCTTTGGATAAACTTTTGAATTGAGCAGGAATCTCTCGTTTATTTTTTTTTATTGTACCTATCAAAGATAAATTGTGCTCTTTTTTCATCATTTCTACAAGGGACAAAGAGGTAAACCAATTATCGCAAGTTATATTACGTTCGGTGTTGTACAATGGCTCGCTCAATTTGCGCACGTAATACGTAGGAATCGGTTCGCCTTCTAATCTATCAGTAACAGTTCCGCAGTAAGGGATCGCATTGATCATATAGTGAGTGCTTGCATCATTCAAAGAAATGATTTTTAAACCATACTTGTCTGGTTTAGAGCGGATGTACATTTTAAAAGAGCATCGACCTCGAAAAGAAAGCAACTGCTCGTCAATAGTGGTATTTGTGCCGGGCTCGTAGTTGTCCATACAATTTTTAATAAATATTTCCCAGATCTCTCGTATGTGTGTGAATCGATCTGTCGCTTTCCTTTCGGCTCGAGTATCTTTACCATCGAATCGCAAACTTTGAAGAATAAATGTAAATCGATTTCTAGACATTGTCGCTTTGAATAAAGGCATAGAATGGATTCCCCACCAATTAATAGTTTTGCACTTGCTCAACTTATGCACTCCGGCATAGTACAATAAACCAAACGTAGCTTTCAATTCTACTTTATCAATTACTTTATGTACTGACGTATCTAATCTAACGTTATTTTGTCGCATCACAGTTATTTCCCTTTCAACTTGCTCGTTTGTATGTTTGACGATGATATCTAAAATTTCATCGGTAAATAACACGCTCCAAGCTTCGAGCGGTGTTTTAACACGTGTCGCATTACCTTTAGTTGATGGCGCGTAAGATTGTTGTGACTGCGATCGACGGCCCCTCGATTCCGGAGCAGAGAGATTCCATTTGTGCCCGCTCTTAGCATGCAGGTATGAAGGGCGGCCGCGTTTGCGCGGCGGGGCGCCTCTCGGAGCAGCTGCTTCTTCTTCGCCTGACAGTGGCTCTCCTTCAGATTCTGCCTCTTCTTCGGCATCTGTTTCAGAATCGTGGGAACTTTCCTCTTCCGCATCTACGGCGTCGTCGGTGTCACTGTCGTTCTCTGTAACGCTGTCCTCCTCGTTTTCATTGTACAACTCCTCCAAAGCAGCAACGCTTCGAGTGCTTCGACGCGTTGCCATGTTTTTAATGCGTGTTCTGTAATAAAAAATTACAAGAAACAAAATTTAATGAGTTATAATTCACTACGAGCAGCAAAGATTTCGATATAAGACGTACGTTCAAGTGATTGAGATCTAC
This sequence comes from Ophion slaviceki, assembly GCA_944452715.1. Lineage (NCBI taxonomy): Eukaryota > Metazoa > Arthropoda > Insecta > Hymenoptera > Ichneumonidae > Ophion > Ophion slaviceki. The sequence goes on along the minus strand of OX101784.1, from coordinate 8,749,695 downwards.
TACAATACTTCGCTTACACCATGTACAACGCGTTATTTTGAGGTTAGAATCTACAAAATTAAGTAAAGAGTACGTATTCTTACTTACCTTTTTATTCCTCAGCAGCAAACAGACGAAAATTAAAACTTTATATTTTTGAAAATTTTGGATTTTGTAACGTTGGATACGGACTGGGTGTACCACACCCGAGCACAATGTTCATATGTGTCTAGCTCGGACACAAAGCGGAGACTGACTCTGCCGCTTGGGCCTCTAATAGTGTGTACCTATAAGTTTTTTCCCCCCCCTGGTCCGGACCCCCATCGCCGACTTCTCTTCGTATGGCGCTTCTTTCAAATTTCGCTCGGGTTACGGTAACCCAGTCCGTACCCTGAGGGTTAATGGCGTTGAAGTTTGTAACGTTGAAATGCGAAGATTTATAAATCATTTATTCATTTTTTAATTATTATTATTATCCGAACCCTTTTTTTTGAGTGACCTCATCTTTTTCCAAATGATTGCAAAGCTTTTTATAAAATGGAACCCGGTGTAAGCACACGGGATATATAACACGCGCGAATACAACACGACAAACACTTGAAACCGCACAATATTTTTATGTTTATCTGCCATTCTTCAGTTGGCATACTGACCAACAAATTGAGTATTGCGAACTATCAATTGTAAAAAAATCATAAGTATCCAATATAAATAATCGATCATAAATGTGGCAGGTGAAAAAGAATTGGCTCAGATTAAAAATATACCGAAATAGAGTTATCTGCTTGGCTAACTTTAGTGTCCTCAAGTGTTTCAGAGATTTCAGTTCATCATATATAACCGACGTCATTGGAGTTCCTCAGTGGCCTTCAAATCGCTCTAGGGCGTATAGAATTTGCAAAAATCCATCCGTGCATACTTGCACGTTTGTAAATATTACCTCTAGAAAATAGTGCATTTGTCAGCACTAGGTAAGATATGGACTTAAGATCATATCGCGACGCTGAATCTCTGCTCAACCGTGTTTGTTCCCAATTTAATAACAGAGGTAGATGCGCAATCAAGTGAGTAAAGAACAGCCGCAACGAGAAAATCGCCTAATAAAAGATTACAAAATTAATAGCACATGTATTGTCGCCATCGGTAATAAAATTATGCCCACTAGTAAGACGAATTTCGCAGTTTGAGGCGTATTAGGATATGGATACCCCGGAAATTTCGAATATCATTTTATCTGCCCTTGACTGCTTTTTATATACAAGGTTTTATCACGCATAATAAAAAAAAGATGGTCGCTTATATTAGGGCATTTATCGTTCCACAAACAATTCCCTAGAATAATATTATTTCTTAAGCAGCCGCCCAGTTAGAACACGAAATGTGTGACGCAGGAATTACGAACTGCGAATATGTAGGGATTTTTGAGGAGGCTATAAAGCCAAAAAACCAACGGCAATGTACCATACACTTCGTTTGGGGGAAGATTTCTGTTGCTTTTCTTTGTGCATCGAAGGGACTCGGTCGGATATCGAGTTGCATGTGTCACGTCCCGTAACATTTTTTTTGTTTAATATAAATATTATTTTCCTACGACTCTGTGCCTCGTGTCTCTGTGCGGTGTCGGGTGCGAAACGGCGACGGTGGGACCGGATGTGCTCGATCGAATTCCGCTGATCGAGCATCGCCTGATCCACGGGGTTCGACCGTGGGACTCCGGGAGCGAACAAGTTTCCGTGGACGTTGCCAAAAACCCCACCGGGCTAATAGCGACCGAGCTAACGTCGGTCCGGTGACGGCAAGTATGAACAGTTCCGATTTGTCCACGGTTCGCTCCTGGAGTCGGAGAAAACGCATAGTAAAGGAGTGCTCGCGGCGGTGTAATAAGTCCAGGCCTTAGACCCGGCGGACCCGCACAGAGACGTCAGTCTTTACTAGAGAAGTCCTAGTAGCACGGAACTCGCGGCGGTGTAATAAGCCCAGGTTAGCGACCTGGCGGACCCGCACAGAGACGTCAGTGTTACTATTAATTTTAACTTCTTCCCTTTCATTTACAATATATAAATCATAACCGTCGAGTCCTGCGGACTGCGGGGCCTACGTTAAAATCCCGATCAAAATAGAGGACCAATAAGTTCAACGTGCGGTGTGCAGGAGAGAATCGCGGGGAGAATTGTCCCCGCGGAAGAGCGTGCTAGACCGAGTGAGAGAGTAAGAGAGAGCGACGCGGGGTAAACTGTCCCCGCGTAAAGGCGTGATTGACATCGAAAAGTTGTAAGTAGGATTAACATAATATAATGAAATATAATGAAATATCATTTATAAGCATTTACCCCTAAATAACATTCGTTAAAATTTATTTCTCCACTCCCATTTCCACAGGACAGTTTGCCGGGCCCGTATGGGACGTGCGGCTATCCCTTTTACTTAACAGAAATTATATTGAAGAACCCAAAAGTAAAATAAGATCGTCCCTTCTGGACGTAACACATGACTCTTCAGAGACATGCCTTGAGGGTCATGAATACCAAGGATGCTTATTTCAGAGCTAAAGGATACGAAAAAAGACAAAGACCCAAGGATCCTAGTCAATGCTCCTAGGAATGGCATTTGTGTCTAGATTTCAAGAAGAACGAACGAAGAGGCATTTTGTGTCTAGATTTTAACAAGAACGCATGTGATTATCGTCTGAAAGACTTGTATATATTTGTTAAATCTACCATTTAACGCCGTATTCTAGTGTGAACACCCATTTTGAAGGTTATTTTTTGGGAATTAAATGAAGAGAAATGGTTACTATATTTCACTACTCATCCCCACATTGCGAACGCAGCCGACTTCCCCCTCTGTGTCACATTCCCCATGACATTTCTGCCATGGGTATAGGGAAACTGCGAAAAACCTGTACCAATACAGCCGATTCCAGATTCGCTTCCCAGTTTCGGAGCTAGTCGCGTCTCGCCGAAAAATAAACCACGGGCTACAGTCATTCACACACGTACCGGTCCGTGTGCGTGACATCCGTGTAGCACTGGAGCTGCGCCGCGCTCGTATTTATTTTTCTTTGAGACTACGAATACTGGGATTCGAACCTGCGACCTCCGGATGTGCTGGTTCAGGGACAAGCACGCTAACCACTAGACTAGCAGACCGGTTTTGCAGTGCTAGTATTTCACATTTATATTTATACATGTTTGAACATCTTATATTTTCTCGAGTTTGAACATGTTTGAACATCTTATATTTTCTTTTATTAGAAATTGTACACGATATTTGATGTTACGGGGCCGGGTTGAAGATTCGAACTTTGAATGATCAGAACGCTCAAAACTTCGAAAGAATACTACCCCAAAAGATCAAAACTCCAAAAGAATTTTACTCGAAAGACCAAAACTCCAAAAATCTGAACGGGGCCGGGTTGAAATTCGGAACTTTGAATGATCAGAACGCTCAAAACTCTGAAAGAATACTACCAAGAAAGATCAAAACTCTGAAAGAATTTTACACGAAAGACCGAAAATCCGAACACCGTCAGAATAATTCGCCTATGAAAGTTTTAAGTTTCAAAATCTTCATTAAATCGACGAGTTATTTCAAGATTTTTTTTTATTAAGAAGTGATTTTACGTCAATTTTAAAATTTGTTTAGACAATGTTATACGTTCTACATCATTTACAGTCAACTGTGTAGACTTTCGCTGGCATGATATTGACGAAACTTGTAATTTTGGAAGATTAAAATTAGGAATTTTAAACTATCGGAGCATTTTAAGTTCGGAATTTCAACCCGATCCCGTCAAGATCATGCCAGCGAAAGTCTACACAGTTGACTGTAAATGAAAGATCGTATAACATTGTCTAGACAAATTTCAAAATTGACGTAAAATCATTTCTTAATGAAAAAAAAGATCTTTAAATAATTCGTCGATTTATTGAAAATTTTGAAACTTTACAAACTTCTATAGCCGAATTTTTTTGATAGTGTTCATATTTTCGGAGTTTGGTCTTTCGTGTAAAAGTCTTTCGGAGTTTTAATCTTTCGGGGTAGTATTCTTTCGGAATTTTGAGCGTTCTGATCTTTCAAAGTTTGGAATTTCAACCCGGCCCCATCTTGAATTTCGGAACATTAAAATTAGGAATTTTAAACCGTCGAAGCATTCAACGTTCGGAATTTTAACCCGGCCCCGATGTTGCGCAGGTCACGGCGCGAAAACTTTTTATCATCAGGTGTCTAATAAAAAAAAGTATAGGAAAAATGGACGAAATGGCGGCGTTTGAAAAAGAGAACTCTGATTTTCGTACAAAAATGTTTACTTCTCGCGGTCGGGAAAAATAGTGATTCTAAAGCAATAAAAAAGATGGGAGGGCCGAACGATAACTATATTTGTAAAGAGTAGAATTTAAAAAAATCGTTTGCTGCAGATGACAAGGAGAGCCGCAATCGCGACCTCCGACGATAAAAATGTTAACGACACGACCTGCGCAACATAAAATTTCATGTACAATTGCGAATAAAATGCTTTGAAAGATGTTACGATGTTACTTCATACATGTACAAATATAATTTTGAAATTCGAACACCGTAGATTCAATCGATTCTCTAAATTCCATTCGAAAAAAAATCACCTTGAAAATGGTTATTTACACTAGAATACGAGCTTAACAAACGTACCGTAAAATTCTATCCATCTGGAAAGATTTTATCAATTACAATTATTGTTGGGCAATGCTACCGACCAGAAATTTTTCTACGGGGCAGACTAGGGCCGTATCCGACATTCCGTATCCCGTATCACAGCACTTTACACGCCGCCGTATCAGGGCTTTAACAGGCATGAAACGCTTTTTGCATCCGGCCCTGATGCGGATGCCGGTTACGAACCTGATCAGTATACCGTTGCAGGCTCTGATCCGGCTGCCGTACCTATGCCTGAAATGACAAATAGAATCAATCCAAAAATTATGAATGAAACAATTCTGTTACTATTTTTTGTTTCCATATACCTTATTTATGTCCCTGCCTATATGATAATTGAATTAAAACGTATTTTGCCTGGTTAAAGTTTTTACCTACCCTCGGGATTGAACCTATGCCTTTTTATTCTAGAGCTGAGCGCGCTACCTATTTGGCCATCCTAACACTTGTGTAAACTTTCTTATTTTCTTTCCTATCTTTATCAGTCTAATTATATTCTAAAGAATGTCAATAACTTTATGTATGATGTCGATCAGGTATGTATTGCGTTTGTATCGCGTCGTCTGTGCATAGAAAATACGCCGTGCGCAAAGGCCCTTAGGCTGTGAAAACAACTCACACGCATGTAATTTCGACAAAAATAGTAAATTCTCGTTTATTCTCACTTATAGATATATATGTGTGTGTGTGTGTATATATATATATATTAGGGTGTGCGGAAAAAAATCGATATTTTTTTTTTCGCTTGCATCCACCAAAAAAAGATGAATTAAGATAAAAAGAGAAGAATCCTCGAAGGAGAGCTCGAAAAAAAATTATTTCGAACGGCGCATTGCATTTGAATACTTTCCATAAGTATAACACAGGAAAATATTGGCACTTCTAAACGTCGTAGTAAAACTCTTCAGGAAAAAATCTCACAAAAATGTCAATAAGATTTTCTGATAGAGAATTGAATGCCCTACAAAAAATATTCCTACGAACAATTAGCTTAGAACAACCGTTCAAGTGGTATCGCTGTCTGAAATTAAATTTTATTATTTAAGCGGCGTGCGCGCCATAGCACACGCTGCCACCTGGCGGCAGCATGCGGTAGCTCGTAGTGCAAAATTACAAGCTTCACACTAGCGCCACGAACGGGAAACCGTGACATTTTTCGCCCATTTTGGCCCCAAATCAAGATCTGTCATTGCTACAAAATTTCATTCGTTATTGGGAAGTGAATCCTGTAGTAGGAGAGGCTGCCTCGAAAAAATTAGCTAGTCACTTGTGGTACTTTAACGAGAAAATTGTTGCTTTATCGTTTTTCGACAATGCTGTGCCGATAAGTGTGAAGGCAAAAATGGTACAAGGTCTGCAATCTCGAGAAAAATCCAAAAATCCTTCCGAGTGAGTAATTAAAAAAAAATGATTAGGAAGTGTTGCTGAAAAAAGACATAAGCGATTTCGTTACTCAAGAATCCTTATTTCTTTTCCAGCAATTCAATTTACCTCATGATTTTTTGAGAGTAAATATTGAATTATGGCCGGAAAATGCCACTTATTTGAGTTGCTCAGATTTTTTTTCAATCCAAAAGTCGTTAATAACGTAGCCGAACGAGGTGTCAGTTTGATAGAAGCATATAACGGTTCATTAACAAAAAACGAAGAGTAGCTACAATATTTATTGGGTGTAGTGCAAAATCATCGACAGAAATACCCTAATTGCAACAAACAGACTCTTAAAAAAAGGAACGATAATTATCAAGGATTATAATGTAAAAACAAATGATTTTATCTTATTAAACCAAATTGATTGAATAAAACTTTTCGAAACACGGTCAATGATGGACGTCGTTTCTTTTATATTTGTTGTTGTACTTGATTCTTTTTTGTATCAGAGAAGTATTTTGAGAACGATTCCATGCAAATTGTATGTTAGAGCAGAACATTCTCTACAAAAAAAAAACCCAAAAAGTTTTTTCGTAAAGCGAAAAATTCGATTTTTACAGCCTTTTGAATTATTTTTTTTCTATCAATTCAATTTCAGACAGCGATCCCACTTGAACGGTTGTTCTGAGCTAATTTTTCGTAAAAACTTTTTTGTTGCCAATTCGATTCTCCATGAGAATATGTTAATGACATCTTTGTGCGATTTTTTTCTGACGAGTTGCACTACCACATTCAGAAATCTCAATATTTTCCTGGGTTATTCTTATGGAAAATATTCAAATGCAATGCGCCATTCGAAATAATTTTTTTTCGAGCTCTCCTTCGAGGATTCTTCATTTTTTACCTTAATTCACCTTTTTTTGGTGGATGCAACCGAAAAAAAAAGTATCGATTTTTTTCCGCACACCCTAATATATATATTAGGGTGGCCGTTATTTTGGCTTCGGTAAAAAAATTTAACGTCTAGCAAAAAAACTAATCAAGATATGAAGAAAAAAATCTGTGTAAAATTCGGACGCGCTGGGATAAGGAGAACACGTGCCACCGAGCAGTTTAATTTTCAAAAATACATGCATTTTTTTAATGGCCACACTGAAATATTTATTAGTCTCATAATATTAATTTAAAAATCTGGAATTGGGTACATTGATTATACATATTAAGAGGTACAAAATATATTATTTTCTGATTTTTTCCATCAATTATGTACAGTCGTGAGTAGATTGAAAAATTAATAGAAAATTTGAAAACGGACGTGCCGTTTTGGCCACATTGTGGCGGGAAATCGAAGCAATGAATTAATCATCGGAGCGGATTTTTTATGCAAATAATAATATAATAATCGTGTATTGAATGCTTCAAAATGATATTTTTTTTCTGGAGCCTGCGAGAAGATTTTCCAACTGTAGTGGTGATAATAGAAAATATAGTGCAGACAAATAATACGAAATTTGGTCCTGGCGCTTTGTCCGCTCATTTTTACCTCGCGAGCATTACCGACCGAGTTGGTTTGCCATTGTTGGACATAGAAAAAAAATATAACACGTGAAATCTTTACGTTGCTGCAATTTTTTTTCGATTTTACGATGCGGTTCCAAACGGTATCAGGTTTTCCAGTCAGACTTTATTTTTCTGCTCGATAAAGACATTGATTTCTTCATTAGTGCCGAATCTATGGCGTTTTTTGAACGATTTAAAATTGATTGTACTTTTCTCGACACCGATGTATCTGTTTGGACTCGAACGAGAGTTAGCAAATGGGCGCGCAATTGATACAAAAATAAGAGTCTGTAATGATATAGCGGAGCGAGGTATCGAACTTATCACCGATTATAACAATCGATTGACTTATGATTAAAATCAAAAACAATTTGTATTTCCAGTTGTCGCCGAATATCAAAAAAAAAATCCGAACGTAAACAAATGTACTCTACTTCAATCATTTCATAGATGAACTGCTATTACTTATGTATTATTTCTTGTAAAGGTACGAATTTGCGGTACGTGATTGATGGAAAAAAATCAGAAAATAATATATTTTGTAACTCTTAATATGTATAATCAATGTACCCAATTCAAGATTTTTTAATTAATATCATCAGACTAATAAATATTTCAGTGCGGCCATTTAAAAAATGCATGTATTTTTGAAAATTAAACTGCTCGGTAGCACGTGTTCTCCTTATGCCAGCGCGTCCAAATTTTACACAGATTTTTTTTCATATCTTGATTAGTTTTTTTGCTAGACGTTAAATTTTTTTTACCGAAGCCAAAATAACGGCCACTCTTATATGTGTATATATATATATATATATATATATATATATATAGAGGGTGATCCAGAATAGATGTATCAGCGGGAAATCCCGGGTTCAGCAGGTTACTCCGAACATTTCTACTGAGCCGGTTTTTTATTTTTTCGACCGCGTCGTCAAATGGGAAGCATTAGAAAATAGGCGTTCGATCTTCGAAAGGAACGCTCGAATCCGCCGTGATGGACGATCGAAAAGGGCCGAAGAGTTAACGAAGGCGCACGTAGTCGTAGCTGACGTCAGGAGGGTTCTGCGGAAACGCAGCGTTTGACAGATGCCTGCACGCGTGATCTGACGTTTAGCGAATCATTCGCTACGTTAGCCGTCAACCTATCCGGTTCGAGACTCGTGATAAGCCGCACGATTTGACATTTCACCTATCGTCTGCTATCGGGCAGCGTGCCAAGAAATGAAGCACGCCGCAATTCATGCGATTTACGATTTTTATCGTGCTTATCCATTGAGAGTGCCTGTTCTTTTAGTTTTCTTCAAAAATAAAAATTAACAAAACCAGCAAATTGTCAATGATCATCAAATTTCGATATACCGTTCGATTTTTTTTGCGTATTGAAAAAAATCAACAGCCGAATTTTTATTAACAAACTCTCAATAATTTAACGCTAAATTTTTGGGGATTGGTTGTTATTCGGATTCCATTTCTCATTCGACCACTCCGTCTTGTATGATAGTCGGATTTATCTCCTAAATGATTTTTTTCTGAACCAATATCATCGAATTTATTTATATTTTGTGAAAAAAAAACCCATCACGGGACTCGAACCTTGGACCTCGAGCGTCAGAGCCGGGAACCTTGCCGACTGGACCACTCCCGCTGGTTTGACAAAGGTGCAACCGTACCGGTATAGTAGCTACTAGTAGCTACGAGCTAAACTTTCGAACGTTTTTTTCGAAAACTAAAGAGCGTTGTATAAAATCCCTTCACTCAGGTACTCAAGGTAGGTTCCTCTACAACATATCTGAGACTTATCAAAATCCGTGAGTGACAGCCTGTAAGGTCCCCTTGTAAATAACATTCTTTTATAAAAGTGCGCAAATTTTGACATTTCAGACTACGTTGGCATTCTAATATTCTTAAGAGAAATCACGCTTTAGGATTTCCGGAATCAATCGCTTTCGGCACGTGAAAAATTACATCTCAGGCGGTACAGAAGATCTTCTTACCTTGTTTCAATCCTCAAAAAACGTAGTATCGACTTTCTTTTGCTGAAACCAACTGATTTCGTCTTCCCTAATGAAAAAATGCAAAGCTTCTCATCATGTTCCCTAACCCAGCTCGAACACACTTTGCATTCCGACCATCATATAAGACGGAGTGGTCGAAGGAGAAATGGAATCCGAAAAACATCCAATTCCCGAAAATTAAGCGTCAAATTATTGAGAGTTTGTTAATAAAAATTCGGCTGATTTTTTTCAATACGCAGAAAAAATCGCTCGGTATATCGAAATTTAATGATCATTGACAATTTTCTGGTTTTGTTAATTTTTATTCTTAAGAAAACGAAAAGAACAGGCACTCAATGGATAAGCACAATCAAAATCGTAAATCTTATGAATTGCGGCGTGCTCCACTCTTGGGCACGCCGACCGATGGCAAACGATAGGTGAAACGTCAAATCGTGCGGCTTGTCACGAGTCTCGAACCAGATAGGTTGACAGCTAACGTAGCGAATGATTCGCTAAACGCCAGATCACGCGCGCTGGTGTCTGTTAAACGCTGCGTTTTCGCAGAACCCTCCTGATGTCAGCTACCGCTACGTAGCCCTTCGTCTACTCTTCGGCCCTTTTCGAGCGTCCATCATGGCGGATTCGAGCGTTCCTTTCGAAGATCGAACGCCTATTTTCTGATGCTTCCCATTTGATGACGCGGTCAATAAATAAAAAACGGCTCAGTAGAATCGTTCGGAGTAACCTGCTGAACCCGGGATTTCCCGTTGATACACCTATTCTGGATCACCCTGTATATATACAGGGTGATTCATAATAACCTGTACACCCGGAACTGGCGGGTTCAGCGGGGTACCACGAGTATAACTGTCAAGGCTTTTTTGTCTCCGTCAAATAGTTTTTGAATAGGAGCGCTTCCAATTTTGGCGCTCGAAGGATTGTTGTAGGGCTGCATTCTGCCCTTGACGACGACGCCACTCGAGGGAGCGGCCTGAGCGCGAGAAACGCAGCAGGTGATAGCAAGCTAGATAGGCATATGTCTTGCTTGCCCGGCCGATTTGACGTTTCGCGTATTGTCTGCTATTATTTTCTGTCATCTTGGGTACGCAAGTTCAGAGCGTGAGCCGAGCCGCGCGGCTGAGCGTGACTTGTTTTTTCGCATGTCGTCGATCCCTATTTGTCGCACTCTCGTTCTCTTTTATTTAATGAGCGTCTGCAATCGCCTATCGCTCAATAATAAATATCTATCTTCTCTCTCGTCCTCTTTCATCTTTGCGCATACTTTTGTTTTTCCGTTCATTCCCTCTCGTCGATTCTAACAAGGAACGCCACTTTGGTGCCCGCCTTCGATCTTAATGAACCTCATGTCCATGGAAGAGCACTGTAAACGGTCATACGCTTGCGGTATAACTGGAAAAACAGTTGCACACGTTGAAACCCTTTTCAAATAGAAATAGCTTTCAAATGCGGCATTTTTTTCGTCTCGGAAAAAAAAATCTTTTTTTTCTCGAGATTTGTTAACCCTTCATTGACACACTGGGTAATGTTGACCCGGACAAATTTGCAATAAAAAGCTCACTTTTCCATAAATGAAAGTTTTCCATAATTTTTCACAGCAATTCAATTTTACATTTTGCGAATTTTAATTATGCAGACGTATTAAGAAATGTTTGAAGTGTATCCCGAATTTGTTTCAATAAGAACCGACTGATGAGTTGTTAAGGGCAGGTGGATGAAGTACTACCCGGTTCAAAATGACCCAGTGTGTCAAAGTCGTGGCCAGAGGTAAGTGTGTCAAGGAAGGGTTACGTACTCGATGCAAAGTTGTAAGGAAAATGACAAAAAAATTCCCATTTGAAATTTTTTTCATTTGAAAACCTCCACGTGGTACGCTTTTGGTACTGATAATACTGGCGATAGAAAATTTGTACATTTTTTTAAATTTTGAATAAAGAATTTCTGTTCGAGGTTTTTTTCTCAAAATTTGATGAGTATTAAATGCCAAATTGCGAGAAAAATAATGTTTTTTTCATCTTAATAATGATTAAATTAAGTTTAAGGAACAATAATTGTGCTCTTAAAATTGTTTTAAAACTGATCGATCCGGAAAGAAACGCATGACGGATCGATTTGGAATTTTACAGGGCTCTTAGTGATACAATTGAATGAAACGAAGGTAATTTTTTGTACTTTTTCAAATAAATGGCGAGCATGGAAAAAAATACTGCTCTAAAATAATAGTTAGGCCTCAAAGGGAATGTATTGAAGTGTCAGAAACTGCCGGTCGATTTGCTGTACAATGATTAATTCTCATACTTCATGGGATATCCATGATCAAAGACACGGCGGTGACTTTTGATTCAGCGGCTGATATTACAGCAACTAATTGTCGTACCGAGCCAAAAAAAAAACCCAACTGCAACTAAATGATTGGTTTCAATGACCCTGATATGAATTTAGTCGAAAAAAAAATTCTGAGCCCAGGGACAACTTGAGAGAAAAAACAATGGGAATATTTTTGTCTCCTGATATTTCTTTTGCTTGGGCAATGAATGTTACCAAAAAAAAAATTTCATCCAAAGATTTCAACACTAGAATCTGCACGCTTCCAAATCCTTATTGTCACTAAAAAAATACTATTTTTTTCTAATTTTCTGCTCCTTTAATTACATTAAGCGCAAAAAATAAAGGATCACTTTTTCTTCGCCGAAAAAATTGCCATTTTTCGGACAGCCGTATCGCAGTTGTAAATAATCGAAAGAAAAAGGATTTTGCAGCGTTAATTATCAATTTCAGAACGTTCATGTTCATCCATTTTTATGAACTTTATTCAATCAAAAAAATGGTTGGTAAGCAAGAAAAACGGGAACTCAAAAAATTTGACCAACTTTTCGGGTTACAGAGGGAACAGAAATTTTTGTAAATAAAATCCGTTTCAAACATTTGAAAGCGTATATCTCTTTTTCTCTTATTTTATTTTTTCGAACCCCTGTGCGATTTTTATTCACCTAGTTATCACTGGCCAAATGAAAAACAGGCATTTGTCTATTTTGGACGGTTATAACTCTGGTCCAAATCATCGCACAGCATTCATAATGACATCGTTTGAAAGCTTAGATTTTTTCTATAAAACACAGGGTTTGAAATAATTTACGTATTATTTTTAAATACCGTGAAATCGACTTTAAAAAATGTGTAAAATGCCGATTTTTACACTTTCTGGCTATTACATAATACTGTTACAACCAACGCACAGAGCTGTAAGTTTTCTACGTTTTCTTAAAGCTAAGGGTACATAGGAACATTCCACCAAAAACCAGGCCGCTGCATATAGGCCTTTATGCTGACTTGAGGCTTTGAACTTCGTGAAAATTGAGATACGGCAATTTTAACGCGGAGTCTAATTTCTCGATTTTCGACAATCAGGAAAATTCTCCAATTACCTCTATAATATTCCCGTTCAAGGGGAAGTAAGCGGACATGGCAGCGATCGGGATTTCTATTTTTTCAGTTTTGATAAATTATAGAATGTTAATTGCAAAAAATTTATGATCAGCAAAAGTTAATGTTTGGCAATTACGCTGGACGAACAAAAAAAACTCGACATTGGGACACGGCATTTAAGGGGTCAAATTAAGAGAAATACGGCGTTCGCCTTTTTCCTAGGCACGGGTTTAACGAGTTCGTGAAAATATGAGATATAAACAATCTACTCTTTCCAGATCCAAAAGAGCGACTTAAGTTTGCCTCGATTCCGGAACCTCATTTAAGGTGTCATATTGAGGAGAGCTATGTGTGCTAAATTTGTCGTATTTCATTCAAATTGAATGCAGTGCATCTATTGGCTCTCGGTGCGGGATGCACTCTGCACAGATTTTGACTTAGAAAAACATGGCATAAGGGGTTCAATTCAATGGCAGATAAATGATAATCTTGTGTAAAATCTCCTTGAGGAATTTAACAAAATGGACTCAATCTTCTAATGCTACAAATCAATTCGGCCGTACCGCGCCGATCGAAAGCCACATTTCAAGGGGCGATTTGAAACGTAGGCCCGGCATTGTATCCGAGTTTAATAGAGGCATTTCGTAAAAATGCATAAAGCCAACCTTGTGTCTAAGAAAGCGATTTCGCTGTGATGCGATAGTCAAATACTTCATTTGAGGGGTCATACTCAATTTCATCTTATTTCCGGTCAGAGCGAATGGATCACTTGATCGGTGCTCGAAGATACAAGTTTAATCATAGAATCTCTCTTCGAACATACTCATAATTGATTTGATTAATTTCACTTTATTTTGAGGTAATAAACCCCGAGACGTATGAGGTACGTTACTGAAGAGGAGCCTGAGTCGTTAACCGCTAACATCAAGCGAATAAAGACGAAAACGATGCTCTGAATGGATCATTTGATCAGTCCTCGAAGATACAGGTTTAATCATAGAATCATTCTTTACGCGACAAAGACGACATCGACGTCCGGCTTGATTTATCGGCATGAGTTGTAATCCTCTTCGAACATAATCATCATTGAATTCATCGACTTCGCTTCATTTTGAAGTAATAAGCCCTGAGACGCGTGAGTTATGTTACTGAAAAGGAGCCTGAGTGATTATCCGCTAACATCAAGCGAATAAAGATCAAATCGATGCTCCGAAAGGTTTTCGCATATTCTGTCAGATATTGCTGAGATCATTCGCCCAAATTCGTTTTCGATGTCATCTTATTTCCGGTCTGAGCTTATGGATAATTTCACCGTTGCTCGAAGATACAAGTTTAGTAATATCAGGTTGATGAAAAAGTTTTGTCGCAAAAATTTTAAAAATGTCTTTTTACGTATTGACGCAATATGACATCGAGCTATGTCGAGAATATTCTAGAATGTTTTCTACTCTTCCGCGTGACAGGGTACAAAAGGGCGAGCGCGCGTTCTAGCGGACAGAAATGGCTTCGATCTCGCAGGAGCAACTTCGAGCGATCATTTTTTACGAGTGGCGGCGCGGCACGAACGCAAGCACAACTGCTAAAAATATACAGGATGCATTCAGCGAGAACGTAGTTTCTCATCGAACAGTCCAGCGTTGGTTCAATCGTTTTAAATCTGGAGATACAAGCCTTGAAGATAAGGAACGTTCCGGACGACTGTCGACCATCGATGATGAAGCATTACTTCGCTGCATCAAAGAAAAACCGGAAGCAAGTACGCACGAGCTAGCAAGAGAACTTGGCTGCACCCAACCGTCAATAGTCAATCACTTACACAACTTGGGATACAGGAAGGTTCTAGCTCAATGGATACCACACCGTCTCACCGACGACAATAAGAACCGTCGCGTGACCATCTGCCAGTCTCTCCTGCTTCGCCACCATCGCAAGGAGTTTTTAGAAGATCTTGTGACGGGAGATGAAAGCTGGATCTTGTATGATAACAGAACGCGTTTAGCCTACTGGCTTCCTATCGGAGAAAAACCGCCACACCAACCGAAATCTGATCGTCACTCACAAAAGGTTTTGTTGTGCTGTTTCTGGGACGCAAAGGGAATGCTGTTTCATAATTTTCTCCCTATAGGTAAGACGATCTCCTCTACACGATACATCGAAAATCTCCAGGAATTGGCAAAAGCTATAAGAAAAAAACGGCCAAGACGCGCGACTGTGCACCTTCTCCACGACAACGCGAGACCCCATGTCGCGATGGAAACCCACAAAACAATCACTGAGCTTCACTGGAATACCGTTCCTCATCCACCATACTCTCCCGACATCGCGCCATCTGACTACCATTTGTTCAGACATTTGAAGGCATATTTGAGAAACAAAATTTTCGAAAACGTCGACGATCTCGGAAGGGATATTTCAAATTTCTTTGAGTTCCAGCCGCCGCAGTTTTGGACAAAGGGAATAAATGAGTTGCCAACTAGATGGTCGAGTGTCATAGAAACCGATGGCGAATATATTGAAGATTAGAAATGTTTTGTATAAGATATATAAATAAATAAATTATATTGAAATTATTGCGACAAAACTTTTTTATCAACCTGATAGAACCATTCATTTTGCGACAAAGACGAAATCGATGTCTGGCTTGATTTTCGGTATAAGTTGTAACTCTCTTCGAACATACACATCATTGAATGTATCCACCTTGCTTCATTTTGAGGTAATAAGCCCCGAGACGTATGAGGTACGTTATAGAAAAAAAGCCTGAGTCATTATCCGCTAACATCAAGCGAATAAAGACGAAATCGATGCTCCGAACGGTTTTCGCATATTCTGTCAGATATTGACAAGATCATTCGGCCACATTCGTTTTCGATTTCATCTTATTTCCGGTCAGAACGAATGGATCATTTGATCGGTGCTCGAAGATACAAGTTTAATCATAGAATCATTCATTACGCGACAAAGACGAAATCGACGTCCGGCTTGATTTATCGGCATGAGTTGTAACCCCCTTCGAATATATTCATCATTGAATTGATCGATTTCGCTTTATTTTGAATTAATAAGCCCCGAGACGTGTGAGGTATGTTAGTGAAAAGGAGCCTGAGTCATTATCCGCTAACATCAAGGGAATAAAGATGAAATCGATGCTCCGAACGGTTTTCACATATTCTGTCAGACATCGCTGAGATCATTCGCCCAAATTCGTTTTCGATTTCATCTTATTTCCGGTCAGAGCTAATGGATCATTTGATCGTTGCTCGAACTCGAAGAAACAAGTTTAATAATAGAATCATTCTTTTCGCGACAAATACGAAATCAATGTCTGGCTCGACTTTTCGCCATGAGTTCTAACTGTATTCGAACATACTCATAATTGAATTTATCGATTCCATTTTATTTTGAGGTAATAAGCCCCGAGCCGTGTGAGGTGCGTTAATGAAAGGGAGCCTGAATCATTATCCGCTGACACCAAGATAATAAAGATGAAATCGATGTTCCGAACGGTTTTTGCATATTCCATAAGATATTGCTAAGATCATCCGCCCAAATTCGTTTTCGATTTCATCTTACTTCCGGTCAGAGCGAAAGGATCACTTGATCGGTGCTCGAAGGAACAAGTTTAATCATAGAATCATTCTTCACGCGACAAAGACGAAATCGACGTCCGGCTTGATATTTCGGCATGAGTTGTAACTCTCTTCGAGCATACTCGTAATTGAATTTATAGATTTCCTTTTATTTTGAGATAATAAACTCCGAGACGCGTGAGGTACGTTACTGAAAACGAGCCTGAGTTATTATCTGCTAACACCAAGACAATAAAGATGAAATCGATGCTCCGAACGGTTTTCGCATATTCTGTCAGATATTGCCGAGACCATTCGGCCAAATTCGTTTTCGATTTCATCTTATTTCCGGTCAAAGCGAATGGATCATTTAATCGGTGCTCGAAGATACAAGTCTTAATCATAGAATCATTCTTTACGCGACAAAGACGAAATTGACGTCCGGCTTGATTTATCGGCACGAGTTGTAACCCTCTTCGAACATATTCATCATTGAATTGATCGATTTCGCTTTATTTTGAAGTAATAAGCCCCGAGACGTGTGAGCTATGTTACTGAAAAGGAGCCTGAGTCATTATCCGCTAACATCAAGCGGATAAAGATGAAATCGATGCTCCGAACGGTTTTCACATATTCTGTCAGACATTGCTGAGATCATTCGCCCAAATTCGTTTTCGATTTCATCCTATTTCCGGCCAAAGCTAATGGATCATTTGATCGTTGCTAGAATATACAAGTTTAATAATAGAATCATTCTTTTCGCGACAAAGACGAAAGTTGAGTTGTAATCCTCTTCGAACATATTCATCACTGAATTGATCGATTTCGCTTTATTTTGAAGTAATAAGCCCCGAAACGTGTGAGCTATGTTACTGAAAAGGAGCCTGAGTTATTATCCGCTAACATCAAGCGGATAAAGATGAAATCGATGCTCCAAACGGTTTTCACATATTCTGTCAGACATTGCTGAGATCATTCGCCCAAATTCGTTTTCGATTTCATCTTATTTCCGGTCAGAGCTAATGGATCATTTGATCGTTTCTCGAATATACAAGTTTAATAATAGAATCATTTTTTTCGCTACAAAGACGAAATCGATGTCTGGCTTGATTTTTCGGCATGAGTTGTATCTCTCTTCGATCATACTCATCATTGAATTTATCGATTTTGCTTTATTTTGAGATAATAAGCCCCGAGACGTGTGAGGTACGTTACTGAAATGGGCCTCAGTCATCATCCGGTAACATCCAGCGAATAAAGATGAAATCGATGCTCCGAACAGTTTTCGCATATTCTGTCAGCCATTGTTCAGATCATTCGCCTAAATTCGTTTTCGATTTCATCTTACTTCCGCTCAGAGCTAATGGATGATTTGACCGGCGCTCAAAGATACAAGTTTAATAATAGGATCATTCTTTACGCGACAAAGACGAAAACGACGTCCGGCTTAATTTTTCGGCATGAGTGGTAACTCTCTTCGAGCATACTCATAATTGAATTTATCAATTTCATTTTATTTTGAGGTAATAAGCCCCGAGACGTGCGAGGTGCGTTAATGAAAGGGAGCCTGAGTCATTATTCGCTGACACCAAGATAATAAAGATGAAATCGATGTTCCGAACGGTTTTTGCCTATTCCATCAGATATTGCTAAGATCATTCGCCCAAATTCGTTTTCGATTTCATCTTATTTCCGGTTAGAGCGAATGGATCATTTGATCGGTGCTCGAAGATACAAGTTTAATCATAGAATCATTCTTAACGCGACAAAGACGAAATCAATGTCCGGCTTGATTTATCGGCATGGGTTGTATCCCTCTGCGAACATAATCATCATGGAATTGATCGATTTCGCTTTATTTTGGAGTAATAAGCCCCGAGACGTGTGAGGTACGTTACTGAAAACGAGCTTGAGTCATTATCCGCTAACACCAAGAGAATAAAGATGAAATCGATCCTCCGAACGGTTTTTGCATATGCTATCAGCCATTGCTACGATCATTCGCCCAAATTCTTTTTCGATTTCATCTTATTTCCGGTCAGAGCGAATGGGTCACTTGACCGGTGCTCGAAGATACAAATTTAATCATAGAATTATTCTTTTCGCGACAAAGACGAAATCGATGTCTGGCTTAATTTTTCGGTATGAGTAGTAACTCTCGTCGAACATACTCATCATTGAATGTATCCACCTTGCTTTATTTTGAGGTAATAAGCCCCGAGACGTGTGAGGTACGTTACGGAAAAGGAGCCTGAGTCATTATCCGCTAACATCAAGCGGATAAAAATGAAATCGATGCTCCGAACGGTTTTCACATATTCTGTCAGACATTGCTGAGATCATTCGCCAAATTCGTTTTCGATTTCATCTTATTTCTGGTCAGAGCTAATGGATCATTTGATCGTTGCTCGAAGATACAATTTTAATAATACAATCATTCTTTTCGCGACAAAGCCGAAATCGATGTCTGGCTTGATTTTTCGGCATGAGTTGTAACTCTCTTCGAACATACTCATCATTGAGTTGATCGATTTTGCTTTATTTTGAGATAATAAGCCCCGAGACGTGTGAAGTACGTTACTGAAAACGGGCGTCAGTCATTATCCGCTAACATCTAGCGAATAAAGATGAAATCGATGCTCCGAACAGTTTTCGCATATTCTGTCAGCCATTGCTCAGATCATTCGCCTTAATTCGTTTTCGATTTCATCTTTCTTCCGGTCAGAGCTAATGGATGATTTGACCGGCGCGGCGCTCAAAGATACGAGTTTAATAACAGGATTATTCTTTACGCGACAAAGACGAAATCGACGTCCGGCTTGATTTTTCGGCATGAGTGGTAAGTCTCTTCGAGCATACTCATAATTGAAGTTATCGATTTCATTTTATTTTGAGGTAATAAGCCCCGAGACGTGTGAGGTGCGTTAATGAATCGAGCCTGAGTCATTATCCGCTGACACCAAGATAATAAAGATGAAATCGATGTTCCTAACGGTTTTTGCATATTCCATCAATCGCATCTAGTTAATATCGATAGAATTTTTCTGTCAGTGTAGTACGGAAATAAGAAGACACCCTGATCAGGCCGACGTAAGGTAGCCGTCGCACTCTCGCACTACAATTCCATTGATCCGGTGGACATCCGGCACCAACCAGGTGTACCTTCGTAGGGTATTCCCAACCGCAGTATGATAGTGGCATGATCAGTGTTGGGTCTGTCAGATAAAAATGTCTACGCAGGCAGAACCGCCTACACCGATTGGTCATGTAGCAACGATGGCACTTTTTTTTAAATATTATTAACTTATACGCCAAAAACTCTTATCAGAAAAAATATTGAAAAGCGACCTGTTTTTTGGGCCTCAAGATTACGCAGACCCGCCAATCGATAACCGTTATTCTGGCACAAAATCATCGGATTTTTAAGTACTAATAAAATTGCAGCAGCGTTTCTTCCTTTTTTTAAATAATTGATTCATCCATACGTTTTATGGACGATCGATCAGTTATTATCGATTTATTCAAGCATCGATTATCTTCGTACCGATCGTTTTTTCCGTCTAATATTGCTTATCTTCACTTCCGAGGTGATCTGGTTTCTGATTATGCCTGAAGTACACTTTTTTTAAATGGCGAATGAAAGGACCGGGGATATAGTGAGAAAAAAAATAATTTTCGAGTGGAAGAATTTTTTCCTTGGTAACGAACATTTTCAACCTACGACCTGTCTAATGGGGTTCTCAAGGGAATGCACAAGGTCAACATAACCTCACAAATTTTCCAACCCAGTTTTCTCATAGGTGATGAAGTTTTTTAGGTGAAACAAAGTATTAGACTCTGGAGAATTCCCTGACGCAAAGCTTGATGATTTTTTTTGCCCTAAATATTATTCATCGGCGAAGCATCTCTGTTTGAAAATTTCAACTGTCTCTCTCGCAATCATATGTCACGTAGTACATCCTCTCCGTCGGCTTAAGGCGTTATATCTGAGTAGAAGCAAATGTTTGACGGTTTTTTATCGACTTAAATGAGGTATAAACGGCACCAGAATGATTTACCAAATGAAATGTACGCGAAAATTTGTTTTTTCCCCCTAAACTTTAGATTTCATTTTCTGTAGTGCCTCCGAGCGCTCTGAAACGCATGAAATAGCCTATAGGTGGAAGTAGAAATTTGGAGTCGTTTAGTCCAGTCGTTGAATGACAAATGTACAACGACCTAACAACCGAATTCCTACTATCAAAATACGTCCGTGGATACTCGCCGAATTCAAATGAGAGCTTCGATTCCGTTATTTGGACGATAGCTTCTAAATCAGTTTTGAAACTTCAAACGCGTTTTTCTCGAAAACTTGTTTTTTTAAATCGGGAGGACGCATAATTCGGCCGGTTTGATCCGATTGTCTTGAAATTTTAACTGTAGCTTCTTAGCTGGATTCTCTAAAAAAGTACACACGAACTTTACGATTCACCAAAAATTCTCGTTTCTTGTAAAAAAATTATGGCCGATTTTTAATTTAAAAAAGTGTATTTAAAATGATGCCATTTTCCGAAAAAAAAACCATATTTTTTATAATCGTGTGTACTTCTCTAACAAAACTAATGTCAATGATGAAGTTTTATTCTTCTAGGTGCCAATCTGTAAAAGTAGCTACGACTGAGCCGCCATTTCGTATTTCGTCATAAACTTTTTTTTGTTGTATACATCAACACACGTAGAATAAACCCTCCAAACCTTATCTTGAGTGATTTTTTGGTATTCTGAAAAAATGGCCAAAAAAGTTTAATTTTTTGATGAGCCGCATAGATGTTACGCCTCAATAGACTTATATGACCCTCCTTGATTTCGAACTCGGCGAAATGCCCACCGCCAATGCCTCATGCAGTAGTATATGGTTTATATGCACAATTATGCACAACGTTTACATGTACAAATGCCATGGAATGCCATTCGGACCCATGATGACCTTGTTTTCTCGTTATCACTCACAGGGTCGTTATTGAAAACACCATATGTAGTGCCAAATTGAACCATCGACCGCGTTTCAATTTGTAGACTAAGATTTTTTTTTACAGATAAGGTGGGACTTAACACCAATACCGTAAACTGAAAATATGAGATTGAAGTTGGCGCCGTTGGAATGCAATGAAATTAAATATTTTGGGATCGCTCAATTTTCTTTTAGCAGATGGTAGCTACAAAAAGCCCTCAATTGTTTTTTTTTGTTTAATCTAAAAAAATGAAAAATAAAAAACGAAAAGAAATTCCCATTGCATTCCAACCATATGAACATCAGCATCGAGAGAATAATGCGTGAAAAGATTGAGAAAACAGTTGCAAAAATGTGCCGATCGAAGATTTCTGTTTGAGGGTGATTAGTTGTTCACTTTTGATTTTTTCGTGGAGGGAACAGGGATGAAAGGTGTTCGAACAAAAAAAATGCAATGATAACCGATGTTTGAATAAATCGATAATAATTCGTTAATCGAACAAAAAGTACTAAACAAAATTTAAACAATCGAAACTTAGTTTCAATTTGAGCCTCACTTGACAATCCGGTTATTAAATCAAATAATAACACAAATTAATCAATACAACAGATTCCATTCGTGTTCATTTGAAAAACTTATTTTGAGTGACAGATTCTAAAAAAATGTGGTATCTTGTTGCTTGGGCTTCTTTACTGCTTAATCGTTACCTGTAAAAAGTACGAACGAGGGTTTGTATTATTGACTCTTGTTTGATGACTTCATGAGAGAGAAGCGAGACGCATACGCGAATACGACAATGCGAATACATTTGTTGGATGTATTTGGAAAAATAGAACAGAATAAAAATCAACGAACAAAAGCCTTCCGATAAAATGACTCACTGTAGGTAATGGGAGCCGAATAAGTAATTTAAAAAACCGACTAAGTGTGTGCTGGAACGCGCCCAAAGTTCCGTACTTATTTAATTGTACAGCCATTTGAAGCGTCAATGTTTACATAATATGTAGTTATTATTATTTGGGATGTTGCACCACAGTAATTTATTGTATACTAATCGCACTTCCATTTAATAATCCGCGCTCATGATATTCCAATAGTACGATCGGACGGAACAGCTAGGAGGGATTTATCCTTTGTTTGATGTACGTGACATTTTCTCAGATTTTTCAAATCCACGGTTGGAAAATTAGGGGGCTGGGACACATCGAACATCACTTACAAGCTGAAAAAATGGAGGCTTTAAAAATAAAAAATGGCTTAAAAAAACTCATCTTAATTTGAAAAGATTTGTCCAATATCCAATCACTTATTTCAAGCATTCATACTTACAGTTAAGGGGGGGGGGGGTAAAGTTAATTCGGCGAAAAAAAGGCATGTTTTGAAGATTTTTTTGGCGTAACGAATAGTGTTCGTTTATTGAAAAATTTACATATAATAAAGTAACATTTGAATAACATTCTCCTAAATTTGCATTGCAAAATATTCAAAATTGAGCGAGTGAAAATTAAACCCCGGAGGCGCCTCGAAAAAAAGTTGGTTTGCGGTGTGCACCATAACTCGCAACAGAATCATCTGAAACAAAAAAATCAAAATGCATTTGTTGAAGGAGATGTTTCTCGAGGTAATGACGGGAGGATTTTTTTTTTTCGATTTTTCGATTTTTCTTAGCACTTGGGAGCCAAAAACCCGATTTTCGCTAAAAAAATCGGCTAATTTGTTGTTGAAAAATTAGTAATTATTAAAAAAACAAAAAAAGCTCTCGACAATACCTGGTGAATTATGTGAAGAAGTACTGTGCAAAATTTCAAAGCGATTGGTCCAGTAGATTTTGAGTTATCGTGCACACGGACTTCAAATATAACAAGTCTCAGAAAAACGGTTTGAAAAACGCAGAAGAGTTTGGTCGCTTAGCGCTCATTGCACATAAGTTTGAGAACACTTCTCGATTGCATAAAAATCTGAGAAAATTCATGCATATTAAAGGTACTCAAAAGATTAATTTTGCATAATAATAATCCCAAAATGTTATTAACAAAATGATGAAAAAAAAAATTAGGCAACAAATTTCCCCGCAACCCAATTTTTTTTCGTGATTCGTTCATTTTTCTGAATACGTATGAGTTTTTTCAGATTTTTCAATTATCTTTGAATTTTTAGAAATTCAAAATAAAACTCGATAATTTTCTTATACTCACTCAAAGTCGTCGATGCCAGGTCCGTAGAGCAAAAGGCTTCCATCAAGATGATCGAGAGCATCTTTTTGCGTTTGTCTACGCAAAACTCTTTCTTCTTTACAGCGGTCAACTGATGTACAGACTAATGGGTATACCAATATACACCGGAACAGGCCCGTTTAGCAAGAAATTTATTCGGGGTCGAAAAATACAATAGCGCGCCGCGCAGCTGCCGCCCAGGTATAAAACCCGGCATGGAGCAATAGACGCTCAAATACTCATAACTTCGTTAATTTTACTCCGATCGACTTGAAATTTTAACACAATATTCTTGATATATTATGCATTCATTTAAAAAATGTAAAAAAAATTAAAAAAAAAATTAATTACTTTACCCCGCCCTTAAACTTGATAAACGGATACTAATGCTGTCAGCAACTAAACATTGTGAACCGACAAGTATCGGATAAAATAAAAGAGATGGAAACGTAACACTCTGCAGAGGTATATGAAGAAACATTGGGAACTAAATGATCTTGGGGCATCGTTTTTTCAGTTGTAGTATCGCAAACGTCCTTACTCGGAGACGTCGCAGTAGATGCCATTATAGATTTTTGTAGCTTATTCCATGCAATGTGTTTGCTTTCATACCGGAGCGCGAAGGAGTACGAGACTTCTGCTGCAGTTTTTATTTGGATCATTTTTGTGTGTCAGTTAAAGTGAAGACTGTTATCTATTGTGAATCCGAGATATCTCGGGGTTTTACAGAGCTCAATCGATTTGTTCAATATAATATTAATAATGTTAATTTGATGACGAACAAGGAGGAACATCACTTAATCATCTGCCTCCGATTTTGTTGAAACTCATATATGTGATAGAGCATTAAAAACTATTAGACACGTATTTTTTTATATCGGCGGAAATCACTCCCAGAGAAAGGCATGTCGAGGGTTGGTTATGCAGTTTCACCCACAAGCAGTCCACCGATCTGAATGAAACAAAAACCAAAATTCTTCTTATGTGAACCTATGAGAAATCCACTATAAGAGTATTGAAAAAAATGTAATTAAGGGGTGACACGCCTTTCTTTGAGATGTGATTTCCGCCTTTGAAGTCGTTTTTACGCCGATAACAAAATACGTATCTAATCGTTTTTAACTCTTTATCACATATATGAGTCTCAACAAAATCGAAGGCGGACACTTAAGTCATGTTCCTTGTATAGGCAAATTTTAATGGAATATTCAATTTTGTGAAATATACTAGCTGTGCCCTCGGCTTTACTCACGTTAAAATCTAATTGATGACAAATGTAGCCCCTCTTTAACTCTCTTTGGTCACGCTTCTGGAAAGTTCCTCGTTAATAACACGGGGTCGAAATGACCTCAGTTGGTTTCAAATGCTGACCGTACTTCAATTGGTAGCAAAAACAATTAGGAGCATACGTTTTGCATTCTAGAATATGGAAAAATCCGCATTGACGTAAGAAATAAAATGATGAAATGGGTTTGAAAAATCTTGAAAATTCAGAATTCCAAATGATAAACTTTTTCTTTTAGGGGGTAAGGCCACAGTAGAATTTTCTAAAAATCCATTTTTTTTCTCGCTAAAATGGTGTTTTATCATCATAAGAATAAGTTACTATTCGATTTATAACAAGGACATTTTTTTCATCGACTTTGAGCGTATAACGTAAGCCCACCTCTGGCACGGCCAGAGGCATATGTAGAACTTCAAACGGATTTTTCTCGAAATAGCTTTTTTCCAATTGGCGTGACAAATAACTTCAACAATTTTCACTTGATTTACGTCAAATTTAAAAGTTATGTTCCTAATTGCATTTCGCAGAGAGCGAAATTCCGTACGCAAAGAAGCATGTATGGAATTTCTGATTAATCGAAAACTTTTCATTTTATGAGCAGTTTTATACGAAATTTTTCACTGAAAATTCATTCCTACAACTACAACATTCAAATACCAACAACTTTTGAATAAAACAATATTTTTTTAATTCCGTACGTACTTCCCTAGGTATTCTAATGTAGATTGACGAGAATTTTAGTTTGTTGTTCTAGGTCAAAAATTGTGGATGCTTAATGTCACGCCGCGGAACGCCTATAAAAGGATAACGAAAGAAAATACTAGCAGTCGGCCATTTTGTACATAAAAAATATATACATTTTCTAACAGCTTGATATTCATACTAAATAGATATGTAATTAATTTTATGAGTGAATCACCTTTTCGTACGAAAAAAAAAAATTGTTAAATTCGCACATGATTTTATACCCGTTACTGTGGCCTAACCCCTTAAATCATCATTATTACATTGTTCAATATTTGTTGGTGAAATTGACGGGTGATACTCCCGAGGTATGACACTGTTGGATAAAAACTAGTCGCCTTGTAGACATTTTGAAAATAGCATTTAGCCCAAAATCTAAGAAGGGTCAGCTCACAGTCAATATTTTGTGAACGGCTGTCACCGACAAACTGGCGCTGCAATTAAAAAACTGTTAGTCTCTATGTGCAGAGGGAACTTTAAAGCTTCCGTGGCCGCCCAGCTAAAACCCATTGAACGCCAAGAACTTGCCGTTCTTCAACCCTAAACTTGGCGGTAGGGTCAGTTTGATCCGCAATGACCATGGAGGGTTAAATAACATGGTTTTTCTTTTCGACTGCATTGAGGACATGCACTGAGAAGAGTTCCACTAGTGCGGTCTGTGATTCGTACTCCCTATCCTCCTCTTCCCCGTGCCTGGGATCGATAGCAAGTTAATCTTGGTCGCTCAGAGGCTAATTGTTCCCCACGTTCAGCTTCCAACTCAACAGTAAATGTTGGCTAAAAGTAGAGAGAGCAGAAGGAGCGTGTAGAACTAAAATTATTAGGCGGTAGTCCAGTAAAAAAAAACAGCATGATGGAGATACTGGAAGGACCTTGACGTTGTGATATTATTTACAGTGTTTGGAGTTTCACTTTCCTCATATTATGTAACGCGCCTGACACCAAAACATCTTCAGACTGCAACGAGTGATTGCAGGCGGCGTCCATAAGTGCCCGAAAAAGTCCTGCCTCAAGATGGCTGGCATGACGCACTTCTATCGCGATATTGTTTCACTTTCTAATTGCAAGTTTCCTGTGAGTCTTGACGTTTTAGTATTTACTGACAGTCTACAGAAAATTACTTCTTTTACGAAATGAATTTAAAAAAAATAGACTATTTGTATTGACATCAAAATCGCATTTTCAAATCTCCCTTCGTATATCATTGATATTATGCATGACGACATAATCATTCAATAATTATAGCGACATTCACCAATAACACCATACACACAAATAAACAACGGATCGGCCGCTTTTGTCATTAATAAAATGTTTGAAATTCTTCATTTCGTTTCGGTTACAGACCTAACGGACCTGAGCACCTATGTGTAATTTTTTGGTAATCCTTTATTTCTCGGGAGATGTTTGGGTTCATTCACTTATGTGTTCGATGTTTGTTGAAAAATATAATCTTGAGAAACCGGTGCGATGGTCTAGTGGTTAGCGTGCTCGCCACTAAACCAGCGGACCGGGAGGTCCCGGGTTCGAATCCCAGTCGCGTACATTTCGTCGTGAAATGTTTTTCTTTGGCATTTCGCGGCGAAATAAGACTAGTTCCACGACTGGGGGGCGAACTCGATGACCGGCTGTATTGGTATAGGTTTTCCGCAGTTTCCCTATACCCATGACAGAAATGTCATGATGAATATAATACAGAGGGGTAAGTCGGCTGCGGCCGCAAGAGGGGGGAACAGGGAGAACGATGGAGAAAAAGCAGTAAATAGTAGAGGAAAGAACGGCTAATGATGGGAAAAGAATAGGTAACAAACGCGAAAAGCGTGTACCTAAGGAAAAAACCAATAAAAAAAAATATATATAATCTTGAGAAAAAAAATTGCAGAAAATTACGGAGCCAGTCACTTTGAAAATTTCAAAAAATCGATTTTTTTACTGTTTTCGAAAGTACATACATTCAGAAATATTGTGTCAAAATTTCATGAAAATCTGAGCCTTGAAAGTATTTTTTTTACCTGAACGTCAGGACCTCATTTCGTATACCTGAGCGTATAGCGCGCTCGGCCGATCATAGTATAAACTTAAAACGCATTTTTCTCGAAACAACGTTTTCAAAATCTAGCTCTATCGTATCTCTAAAACTACTAAACCGATTCTCTTGAAATTTGAACCACATATTGTAAACATGAGTGGCAACAAGATGACCCTCGATGGTTGTAAAATTTTGATTTTTACTTTCTTTTGCGAAAAACTGCGAAAAAACTCGTTTTTTTTTTTACTTTTTTCGTTTTTCATCTGTCATTTTTTTTTGTTTTGATAAAACTTTATATCCGAGGGTCATTTTGTAGCTGGTGTCATACTGAATCTAATGGACTTTCATTTTTTTGTTTCAGACAAGCCGTTGCGGAGTTGTGATGGAGCTACCCAGCCCACCTATTTTTGAGGCGTTACGTTAAACTATAGTTTTTGTACTTAAAAATGAATTAAAACTTTTTTAAACTGTATTTCAAGACTTTATTTATAAAGCCCGACAACTATTATATTCATATCCTTTGTACAATCCTCGAAAATAAATCGCGAAAATAGCCTTCTTTCGTGGCTCCAAAGTGGACTGGCCCCTTAAGGAATACACAGAATACTCAATCATAATTGGTTTTTGTGTTTCTTCGTTATTGCCGTTTGTTTAGTATGTATATTTTGATCATTTGATTGTTGTAATTTTAATTACCTATACAGCGTAATGTTCAGTAGACTAAGTGCCTATGAAAGATTAATCGAAAACGGTTCAATAGATGTCGGGCTATGAACATTTTCTGTAAATGCGATTTTTCGAGGTACAACTTTCAATTTTCGAGGTACAACACATTCCTTTAACATTCCA
The DNA here is from genome assembly GCA_944452715.1 of Ophion slaviceki. Lineage (NCBI taxonomy): Eukaryota > Metazoa > Arthropoda > Insecta > Hymenoptera > Ichneumonidae > Ophion > Ophion slaviceki. The sequence continues at coordinate 8,720,972 of OX101784.1, read as the reverse complement.
AAAACAAATTGCTCACTGAAAAGAAGCGTTGAGTCGCAAAAATAGAATCAAGTTTACACACGCACGCGCGCGCACAGGGTAGTATTTACCGGGAAAAAATGAGCATTCTGGAATAAAATTAAAATTCCATTTTGAGCACCGCAGATGAAGAAAACTGAATTCCGAATACAATACGCTCTTGAAAACCTTTTTTTGTATGCCGTCATCGAGAATAAAATTATCCAAGACGCATTTTAAAGTGGATAAATGGAATTAAATTCCATTTAAAAGACGGTTTATACGGAGTGTTTCGTATTGGGAAGTTAATTATCTTCATTCCGCTTAAAGCCTTAGGCCACAGTAACGGGTATAAAATCATGTGCGAATTTAACAACTTTTTTTCTTATGAAAAAGTGATTCACTCATAAAATTAATTACACATCTATTTAGTATGAATATCAAGCTGTTAGATTTTTTTTTCGATGTACAAAATGGCCGACTACTAATATTTTCTTTTGTTGTCTTTTTTCTAGGCGCTCCGCGGCGTGACATTTAGCACCCACAATTTTTTTACCTAGAACAAAAAACAAAAATTCTCGTCAATCTACATTAGAATACCTAGAGAAGTACGTATGGAATTTCAAAAATATTGATTTATTCAAACGTTGTAGGTGTTTGAACTTAAGAAATAAACTCACAGAGAAAAATTTCGTTACAACTGTTCATAAACTGCTCATAACATGAAAAGTTTTCGATTAATCAGAAATTCCGTACGTACTTCTCTGCGAAATGCAATTAGGAACATAACTTTTGAATTTGAAGTAAATCGAGTGAAAATTGTTGAAGTTATTTATCACGCTAAATGGAAAAAAGCTGTTTCAAATAGTCGGCCATTTTGTATATCGAAAAAAAATATATAAATATTTTCGAACAGCTTGATATTCATACTAAATAGATGTGTAATTAATTTTATGAGTGATTCACTTGTTCATACGAAAAAAATTGTTAAGTTCGCACATGATTTTATACCCGTTACTGTGGCCTAAGGCCTTAACTGAAATTGGAACTTTAAGGATATTACGATATCTGTGACCCCTAATTTGGACCACGTGGCCTTTATATTTCGACCAAAAGAAACACGTTTTCAAGAGTGAGAAAAGTCGATATTTGGCTCAGGGAAGAGCAGCCAATTCGATTCGTAGAATAAAACGAATCCTGTGCCATTTCAAAGACTTTTCGTTTAAGGATGTATGGCAGCTACTGGAGAGTCGTTACAGAACTGATTATGCAATTTGCAAAAATCGCATTTAAAGACTAAATAAAATAATTGTAGTATTCATTGAAGCTAAAAAGGAGATTTACCACAGCTCAAAGTAAAACATGCGGTACAGAAAGAAGAATTTTCAATTTTTAACTGCAAATTTAGTTGCTGATTTGATGTACGTTTTCCCTGACGTTGTCGTGGTTACGACATACGAGCTAAAGAAATACGAAAACGGTCCCATTTAACTCGCAATATCTCGCAAAATATATGGGCACATGTCGATTTTTTTTTAACGTATCATGCATATTACAGCGATACCGCACAAAAGTTTTTTTTTACAAAAGAATACTCCGGAAATACCTTTTTTGCCAATGTAAAGGGAATTTTGGACGTACAGTCGTATGTTCCCCGTGTTAAATGACCCAACTTTGAATTCGTTTATCTCAGCATTCACGTGGGCAAATTTTGTTTTTTTAATCTCAAAAAGTTCTCGATATTTTCCTTTACAATATCAGTGAGTTTCAATTCGAACAGTAGTAAATAACTTAGTTGCCATACATCCTTAAGTATTTTTCAAAATGTCCCAAAACTTCGAAAAATCATATTTGGAACAAATGTCCGGATGTGTGTGTGGTTCTTTGGGTTTGTTCGAGAAATTGCTGAAATACATGTTTAATTATTTGTGTTGCAGTATATTTATGTCAAGTTCAATTTAATCTGACAAAAATATGTTTTCCTATATGAACTTTAACACCCCCGTTTAACCCCTTTAAGGGTCAAATTTCAATTTTTACCACTCTTGAAAAACGTTTGGTTCAAATATAAAGGTTACGTCCGTAGTCAGAATTCGGACCACAGATATCGTAATACTGCCCTTTGATTTTTTTTCCGGAATGCGTTATTTTCCCTGGCTTTCCCGTATTTTTGTGGTGAACAACACTTGTTGTTCACCACAAAAATACGCTAATTTTTTTCTGAACAGGACTTGAAAAACCATTAAATGTTACATTTTCGTGCCAGACCCTTAAAAAACATATGGCCACCCTATAATTGTCACCCCGTATATACAGGGTGAGTCACGAGAAACAGAAGACCTGAATATCTCTGTTGGATTTAAAAATACAAAGTATGTACATATCGGAATTTGAATGGTTTGAAAAGACGTACATGGCTATGATATGTCTTTCGATTGTTTCAAGGTTACCAAAGTTTTTCAAAATGGAATATCCGTATTTTTCAGGGATACATCCTATAACGGCGATACACATGCTTCTCAGTGGTACGTTCGATGAGCAGAATATGACGGCGATATACACATTAATAAAAATAGAGAATGATAAAAATAGGCAAACAAACAAAGAAATTTTACACAGGGGTTAGAATAGGTAAGTAGGTAGCGCGCTCAGCTCTAGAATTAGAAGACAGGTTCAAATCCCGAGGGTAGGTAAACACTTTAACGAGGCAGGATACGTTTTAATCCAATTATCATGTAGGCAGGAACATACATAAGGCATAAGGAAACAAAAAATGCTGCTAGTTTTTTTTTAATCAACATTTTTGGATTTTTCAATTTTTCATTACAGCAATATATACGGCAGCCGGTCCAGGGCCTGAAAAGGTATACTGATCAGGTCCGTAACCGGTATCCGCGTCAGGGGCGGATGTAAAAAAGAATTTCACGCCCGGTAGAGCCCCGATACAGCGTTCTGTACAATGCCGTGGTACGGAATACGGCATGCCGGATCCGGCCCTAGTCTGCCCTTTAGCAAAATTTCTAGTCGGGATAAGCTTCATGTGAGCACTACAATTTCTTCACGCAGTGACATTCATATGAGCTCGATATTAGCACAACATAGTTACAACACACCATGCCGCCAATATGATCTCCATAGGAGCACTGCAATTTCATTACACCGTGACACCCATATGAGCCCCATATGTACTTACTTATTGTTGATTATTCGTGAGCCGATTTTTGCTAGTGCTGATGAATACATTGCATGCATACTCGGGCAAGAACAACTTTGCTTCATTCGGATTTGTTATTGTGAATCATCATGTAATACAAATATGACTTGAAGAGGAGCACTCGTAAGGGACACATAGCTGTGTGATTTGCTATGCCTCATAGAAGATCTACATATGGTGCCAATATGAGCTACATGTGTCTATCTGGGGTAGGTTCGGTGATGACAGAAGATTTACGAAACACCTTCACATATTTGTATGTACACAATCGTGTTTATCAGCTATATGTTACTCTAAATACCTTCTTACTATCAGATTTCTGAAGTTTATCGAATGTTTAATCTATCAGTTTATCGATGAACGTTTCACAATGCGTTTTTTTTCGAAGGAAGAAAAGATCGACATGCTTTCCATTTATGGAGAAAATCGACAGTATTTATTCAATATTTCTGGGTTGGAGGTCATACTATGTTACATGCTGGAATACGTTTGAATGTGCAAGGGGAAAAAATATGCCATGCCATTAAAAAAAAACGTCCATGACCTTGAAAAATTCGAACAAAAATGAAAATTTTGAATGAATATTATAATAGCCATGTGCGTTCTTCCAAACCATTCAAATTCCGATATGTACATACTTCGTATTTTCTAATCCAACAGAGATATTGAGGAGTTCTGTTTCTCGTGACTCACCCTGTATACATTACGCAACAAAATTAAAGGAACAAGATTTTTTTTATTTCAGTGATTTTGACCATGCTGTACACATGTAAAAAATGATCGTATAGAGATGAAAAAAAAAGTATTTTGAAGGTTGAAGTCTCTAGTTTTCGAATTTCTGATGAACATTTTTTGTTCAGTCATGGTTATGACGCAGTCAAAAGAAATATCACGGAACGAAAATGTTCGGAATTTTTTGTCGACTTCAAGTATCCCTGGGCTCAGTATAAGCTTGACCATTTAGCTACAATTTGGCTTTTGAACGGTGTCTGCACGACAATTTTTTGCCGTGATATCGGTCGTTAGTAAAAATGAATGGAACACGTTTATTGGTCTTAAACATTATTTGATGATTACCAATATGAAAAAATGCTTTTCTTACAATTTTGAATTCAAATTTAAGAAAACTTGTCAATTGTGAGAAAATAATTTGCAATTTATAAAATTATTTGATTAGAAGATTTGTAAAAAAAATCAACAAAACAATATTTAATCATTTTCGACAAGATTTTACCTTCGCATACCATAATCCTACTAATTAAAATTAGTCGCATTATTTAAAAAGTTCATACTTCACGCTGTGTCTCGTAGTCAATTCACACACGATCATACGAATTATTGAGGTTTGATATTTTTCTATTCGAGAAGCACACAGGCGTCTTGAAAAAAAAACAATTTTTATAAAAACTACATTTTTTGTAAATAAATGTTAATAACATTTTTGACAAACTAGACAAACGGAGACTGTCGTCGCCCGGCTAGTGACTCTCGTCGAAGAGGGTTACCGATACCGTGATGTAGGTAACATAATGGGTGTTAGTGCATCAGTCGTGTCTCGCTCTTATGCTCGTAACCGAGAAAGTGAAGGACACGCTCGCCAGCCGAGACAAGGTAGACGTCATGTGACTACCCCACGAGATGATCGGGCAATCATTGGACGCGTTCGACAAGAATCTTTGGTCCATGCGATTGTCATTGCTCAGGATTTTCCCAACCGACAATGACGACAACGGCAAAACGTCGCAGCTCAAACGGTTAGACGCCGTCTCCGCGAGGCAGGGTTGCGAGCAAGACATCCACTTCGTGTGCCAATGTAAACCCTAGGAGTACACTCATATTTTTTGCTACTTCGTTATACACACTGCACACTGGAGCTGTGAGACCCGGCCAACTTTCAAATGCTGTAATTTTTTTGAACTGACATCTAGTCGGATGAAAGAGCATGAAAGAGAATGTTAGGAAAGCGCCTGTAAAGAACAGTTCTATGTTCGGCAAATATTTTGTCTGAAAAAGCTGTTGGAGCAAATGAAAAAATTTTGGAAAGAGAAGATACGAGTTATGCATTTTTAAAAAATGCATAAATCAGGAACTTATTCAGAGAATTGAATTTTCTTTCCGAATTCTGTTATGTTATCGACAGCATCATCTTTTATGTCGGTTTCATCGTCGAAAACTTTCTTTCCGCGAGATTTTCGCCGCTGCATTTGTATTTATTCCACAGTTTGCTTTTGACTGCGAGCAAGCATGGCAGCTGCTAATAAAATAATCAACAAATACAAATTTTCGTTACTTATTGATCCACCTATTTATTTACTTCTTCACTTATTTATTTATGATTTCTGCGACTTTACTTCCACTTTCCTGCGAGTATACGTATTCTGTGACACATTCATAGCAAAATATCAGTTGTAAATTTTAAAAAATTGTTAATTTTGGAAGACTCATATAAAATCGTGATTATTTATTTAATATGACTTATTTAAAATCGCATTGGTGGAAAAAGAACGGATGTACTTTCTTTGTAATTTCGACCGCTTCGTACACATAAGTCTGGAAGACACCCATGCTTATTTTTCGACCTTCACAATACAAAAGCTAAACGACAACTGAGGGTCTGCCCAACGGCAAATGGTAGGGGAGGGACCAAAGTGAACTTACGTGACACAGCCATTTCAATAATGTAAAGAGCCTCACGGTGCCAAATTCTTCAAAATTTGGTCGCGTCCGTGAGACCCAAGAGTGTACTCCTAGCGTTAAGGGCTAGACATTTCCGACTAGGAATTTTGCTACGGGGCAGACTAGGGCCGTATCCAACATGCCGTATTCCGTACCACGGCACTTTACAGGCCGCGGTATCAGGGCTTTAACAAGTGTGAAATGCTTTTTACATCCGGCCCTGATGCGGATGCCGGTTACGGTCCTGACCATGTTGAAGTATGATGTTGAAGGTTGCATCATTGCAATGCAACAATAATTATGTTTTTACCGCTGATTTTTTTTGCCCATTTAGGGCCTTTGCACATGGCGTATTTTCTAAGCGCAGACCACGCGATACAAACGCGATACACACTTGATCTATATGCGTTTTTCGTTAGGGTGTGAAAACAACTCACACGCATGTAATTTCAACAACAATAGTAAATTCCCTTTTATTCTCATTTACATATTAGATACATTATATATATATATATATATATATATATATATATATATATATATATATATATATATATATATTGTAACGATCGATTTCGATTATTTGAAAGACTTAACTTCCGCGAGCGATGTATGAAAGAGGGAGCCACTAGGCCCGGAAGTGGAGTACCACGAAGAAAGAGAGAGAAGAACGTCTCGGGAGCTGTGTCTTGAAGAGGAGCGAGAGAGAGATGGTAGAGCAATCGATAAGAGAATACGGACGCGATAGTTCGGGAGTACGGACAGCGTCTGCCCGTTCGATCTCAAGTATTGAAATTCGAGTAGTTCAAACGTGGCGTGAATTTCAAAAGTACGTCGACGGTTTGAACACAAGTGCATCGATCGAAACCTTTCAAATCCATTACGGCACGCAGTCGCCAAGGTGAGGAAATTGAACATCGGACAAATAGAATGGTCCGAAAGCACTTGACCGACGGACCATCCCTGGTTGGAAATCGACTCAAATAAGAAAAAGAAAACTCATACCAGGAATAATTGTAAAACTTGGAAAATTCTTAAACAAAATAACCCTTTGCACTCGAGAGGTGACTCTCGCTCACCACTTACTATTTTTTGTTTATTGGTTTGTTCCAGCTCTATAGGGTCTTTCCCCTTGTACGTGTCCCAAAACCCGCCTCAACGTCGTTTTACTTCCCATTCCACGTCCCTCCTCTGCCACCCATTCCACTACACCCCCCTCCCCCCCAACCTTGCAGCCGTAGTCTACTTCCTTTTTTGTATCGTATTCACCATGACATATTTGCCATCGGCGTAGGGAAACTGCGGAAAACCTATACCGATACAGCCGGTCCCAAGTTCGCCTCCCAGTCACGGAACTAATCGTCTTTCGCCGAGAATTGCCGAAGAAAAACATTTCATGACGAAAGTGACGCGACTGGGATTCTCACTATCCACTTACTATCCGCGCAAGAAAGGCCTCGATAGCGAAGGGATAACAATATATAAATAAAGACAGAACAAATATTGCGATTGATACGTCCAACTCTCTCGTTCGACTTTTTACATCAAAGTTAATTTACTGCAGGATAAATAGTTTGCATTCGCTGAATAACATTCACAAAGTTTACTATTACAATACTCTGCGACTTCTTCAGATAATACTAAATATAGGAACACTAAAAATCTACGTAACCGAAAATCAATTGGTTCGTGTAAAAAAATGGTAAAATATAACTGTACTCGAAATCAGCCAACGTCATTATACGTCTTCAAGCCATTGAATGAGGAGGTAAAGCGGAAGGAGACGGTTCCTGACGTCAGCTAAATTCGATTACAATTATGTTTTTCCATTTTTTTCAAGTGAATAAATTGATTTTTTAAGTGTGTATACTTTATAATGTATTGGGTATATGCATAAGTTCGTAGCGAAATTTCGACAGATATCGTTCGCAGTTGTTTCTCCGCTCGCACATGCGTCAACCATAGGAAGTGTTGTTTATTAAGTGAAAGGTGAAACTTGTGCCCAGGTTTAAAAAAATATCCTTCACGGTCCGTGACGTATAGGAAGTTTAATTATATTTTGAACATAGAAGGAAAAAATGTGTGTTTTCGATGTATTTCGCTTTTTTATTTCCAAAAGGGCAAAAACATGTCGGAAACTCGCAAAAAGATATGCACCGTGTACGGAGATAATGCCGTAAGCGAAAGTATCTCGAAAGTGGTTTGTGAAATTTCGTTGTTGAGATTTTGATATCTAAGATGCTCCTCGCTCCAGTCGGCCAGTCACTACTGTTGTCGATAAAATCAAGATTTTCGTCGACTCCGACCGGCATTTGACGACTACAGAGATTGGACATAACCTCAACATTGACCAATCAACTGTTTCGACACATTTACGGAAGCTTGGAATCGTAGACAACCTTGATGTTCGGGGGCCACACGAACTGAACGAAAAGAATTTAATGGGCCGACTTTCAGATTGCGATTTGCTGCTCATACGCCATCAAAACGAACCATTTTTAAAGCATATGATTACTGGCTATGAAAAGTGAATTGTCTACAACAATGCCAGTCGAAAAAGATCATGGTCAAAGCGCGGGGAAGGTGCTCAGACGGCCGTAGAGGCTGGATTACACGTGAAGAAGGTCATGCTCTGTATCTGATGGGATTGGAAAGGAATAGTCTATAATGAGCTGCTGCCACCCAACGAAATGATTGATTCGGCCAAGTACTGCTCACAACCGGCTAAATTAAAGTGAGCAATCGATCAGAAGCGGCCCGTATTGGTGAATAGGAAGGGCGCTGTGTTCCACCACGGCAACGCGAGGCCACACGTTTGTTTGGGTTGACACGTTGATGTCGCGGAAAATATTTTTGCAGTTATTGGGAGGGATGTTTGGTTGCATCCACTATATAGTCCGGACCTTGCGCCCGCAGACTATGACTGAATAAGTCATAATCATACGAGCGCTACAAAACAATTTAAATAATAAAACCTTCAGTTTCCTGGCCGTCCTAAAAACCACTTGGAGGAGTTATTTGCACAAAGATCTCAGAATTTCTATGAACAAGGTATAACGCAGCTCGTGGAGAGATGGCAAAAAGTCATTGCACAGGATGGAACATATTTACTCTATTAAAATCGCTTGTTTTGATAAATATTGTGCGTTCGAAATTTACTCCATTTACATTACGGAATTATGCATGGACCCAATAATATAGCGTAATTATTAGGGTGATTACTGTAAAAAAAATAAACTTTTTTTCATATTCATCTATTTAGTGGTTGCAGCAAGGTGAAATAAGACGCCTGTTAAAATATGAGGTCTCAAAATTAATATTTAGAAAACTTTGCTTGCTACTTTTGAATTTTATAACTCAACGGGTTAACGTACAACAATGCCCAAACATATTTTCGTAGGGAATTGAACGTTCCCAGATAGACAGTCGTGATCATCACGCCATGCATACAATTGATGAAGCAAATTTTACAGCATATTGACTACATGTCATGATGCAAAGCCGTGAACTCATTTAGTATAGTGAATGTACAAAGCATTTTGATCTCAATATGTCGTTTACAAATGCATCGTACGTTTGAAGCACGATGAACTCATATCGCTGTGCTCAAGTGTCCACAATTAATATCTGCAAATTTTACGTCATATGGAAGTCATCCAATGACTGTGTTGATGAATTCACTGGGTTAGCACTGGTAGTAGACATGCCATGCAAGCAATATGACGGCGATATACATGTTTGTCAGTGATACATTCGATGGGCGCAACATGACGGCGATATGCATGTTTCTCAGTGATACATCCTATGACGGTGATATGCATGTTTCTAAGTGATACATTCATTGAGCGCAATATGACGGCGATATGTATATTTTGTCAGTGATACATCCCAGGAGCACAATATGATGGCGATATGCATGTTTCTCAGTATTACATTCCATGACGGCAATATGCATGTTTTCAGTGATACATTCGGTGAGCGCAATATGACGGCGATATGCATATTTCTCAGTGATACATCCCATGGGCGCAATATGACGGCGATATGCGTGTTTCTGTGATACATCCTATGACGGTGATATGCATATTTCTAACAAGGAGAAGGCAGAGCCTGGATGTCGCAAATCGGGTTCGCCTTTCGCGTGGTGAAAGTTGAAGACCTTCGAATTAACGTCGCTTTTGATTTTTGTTCCAATAAGCCTTAGTTACTGAGATATCGCGATTTGAAAATTTGGGAGTTTCGTCTCGTGCCTAGAGTACGTTGAGCGTTGACACTTGAGACAAGAGCGGCCGTAGCTAATACGGGAAGACGTTGGACCGGCACTCTGAAAGTTCACGGTTCGCGTCCCTATGCTTTTTTTTTATTCAATTTTTTTTTAATTTTATAATCTCTCATAAGACTTTACATGTGCAGGTAAATAAGAAAATTCGAAAATATGTTTTACTAGTTTTATTTGTCTATTATATTAAAATAATTAATCCAATAATGAAGTCACAATTACAAAGTAAAATAATATGGTATAAAAAATAAATAATTAATATGATTCACAGGAAAGCATATTTGAAGATCTATATCTTCAAATATGCTTTCCTGATAGAATTTATAAGGTTAAATATGGTTGCGGTGGTATTACATTCATTTTATGTTCGTGGTGTCGTAAGCCTTTGTGCTACCCTTGCTTTTACGATGGTTTCCACCCTCCAATTTGTCACCATACTGATCTGATAGAAGAAGAATCAGAATAATTACCTGCCGCGAAATTTGCAAGTGTGAATTAGATTAATTATTTATTTTTTATACCACATTATTTTGCTTTCTCATTGTGACGTGATTAATAGATCAATCATTTGTTATACAATATTATTTTGCTTTGTAATTGTGACTTGATTATTAGATTAATTATTTGTTATACAATATTATTTTGCTATGTAATTGTGACTTCATTATTGGATTAGTTATTTTAATATAATAGATGAATTAAACTAGTAATACATATTTTCGAATTGACTTCTTTACCTGCACATGCAAAGTCTTATGAGAGATTATAAAAAAAATAAAAATAAAATTCAAAAAAAAAGCATGGGGACGCGAAGCGTGAACTTTCAGAGTACCAGTCCGCCGTCTTACTGTATTAGCTACGGTGGCTCTTGTCTCAAGTGTCAACGCTGAACGTACTCTACGCGGGAGCCGAAACTCCCAAATTTTCAAATCGCGATATCTCAGCAACTAAGGCCTATTGGAACAAAAATAAAAAACGACGTTAATTCGGAGGTCTTCAACTTTCACCAGGCGAAAGGAGAACCCGATTCGCGAAATCCGGGCTCTGCCGTCTCCATGTAATTGATACATTCGACGAGCGCAATAAGACGGCGATATGTATATTCATCAGTGACACATCCCATAAGCGCAATATGATGGCGATATTCATCCAAATCTAGAATGATACAAATACGCAGACACAAAGAAAATTTGTACAAGTGTTAGAATGGCTAGGTAGGTAGCGCGCTCGGCTCTCAATTAAGGCCATGTGCCACACGCCAGAAAATTTCGACGCGGCCTCTCGTTACGTCGGTAGCGCAGATCTCGTAGTTTTTAGCTACGAGTCGCTACCGACGGACAGCGCAGCGATCGCGAATTCGGTCTCGATGCTTCGCACTGGGACGAAGAGTCGAAGCCAAATAGACGGCGATCGCTGAGCGCGCGCGTGTGTGTGTGTTTGCTACGCCGCGCCGACCGCGTGGAGAAAGAACGAATACATTCTCGCACGCCGTTCGGACGTACGCAAGCACCTTACATCTATGTGTGTATCACACAAGTCATACAAGTATGCGTAGCGACCATGGTACACTTGTATTGGAAGCATGCGCTCGCTCGGCAGGAGAGCGGTGAAACTTTGTTGCATTTTACTTTGTATATGCAGCCATCGAATCGATTTTTTTTCGACGACGGCCACAACCAAAAGACTCAGGCATTTTCCCATACTTTTTTAATTCATTTAAACAAATAAGCTCGAACACAATTTGTTACATCGATGCCGCTTATCGTTAACGATATCGATAGCTGCCAAAATTTCGAGCGACCGAAATTGCTCGAAACTCACTCTACAAAAGAGTGGTAAAATTTTACAATGCTCATTATTTAAACAAATGTGTTCAGCATTTTTATCTCTGCCAGGGTTCATATTTAGCAGCATTTTTGCTGGTCAGCTTCTCGAACAATCAAGATCGCTAGCCTCGCTCTACGGAAGAGCGGTGAAATTTTGCGATCGCGCATTGTTTAAACAAATGCCCTCGAATCGTTTTTTTGTCGACGGCGATCATCGGTGGAAATTTCTTTATGGTTGAACTTTCTAGCAAACGGGGTTTGCTAGAGACTCGTATGGTGGAAGGGTGCATTTTCCCATTCTTTTTTAATTAATTTAAACAAATAAGCTCAAAGACTATTTGGCATCTCGGTGTCGCTCATCGTCGACGAATTCGATGTCTGCTAAAATCTCGAGTCTCGACCGAGATCGCTCGAGACTCACTCTACAAAAGAGTTGTGAAATTTTACAATGCTTTTTGTTTAAACAATTGCGATCGGCATTTTTTTCTCTGCCATGGCTTATCTTCGGCTGGCTGTCTGCGGTCGACCAAATTCGCGAGCGAACGAGATCGACCGGGTCTCACTCTGCGAAAGAGTGGTAAAATTTTATTATTACTGCAAAAAAATACGTTTAGCATTTTTTGTCTCTGCCGGAATTCATCTTCGGCAGGTTTCTCCAAAGATTCGAATTTTCTAGCAATGACGATCGGAGAAGTCTCGCTCTACAGAAGAGCGGTAAAATTTTACTATCGCGAATTGTTTAGAGGTCATCGGTGTAAAATTTTCAAAAAATCGTTTTGTTGGAAGCACTTTAAAAAAATCCTTGGAAACTTAAAAAATTTTACAATGCTCTTTGTTTAAACAATTGCGATCGGCATTTTTTTCTCTGCCACGGCTTATCTTCGACAGGCTGTCTGCGGCCGACCAAATTCGCGAGCGAACGAGATCGACCGGGTCTCACTCCGCGAAAGAGTGGTAAAATTTTATTATTACTAAATTATTACTAATTACGCTAAAAAAAATCGTTTAGCATGTTTTCTCTCTGCCGGAATTCATCTTCGGCAGGTTTCTCCAAAGATCGAATTTTCTAGCAATGACGATCGGAGAAGTCTCGCTCTACAGAAGAGCGGTAAAATTTTACTATCGCGAATTGTTTAGAGGTCATCGGTGTAAAATTTTTGAAAAATCGTTTTGTTGGAAGCACTTTAAAAAAATCCTTGGAAACTTAAACAATTTTACAATGCTCTTTGTTTAAACAATTGCGATCGGCATTTTTTTCTCTGCCATGGCTTATCTTCGGCAGGTTGTCTGCGGCCGACCAAATTCGCGAGCGAATGAGATCGACCGGGTCTCACTCTGTGAAAGAGTGGTAAAATTTTATTATTACTAAATTATTACTAATTATGCAAAAAAAAATACGTTTTGCATTTTTCCTCTGCCGGAATTCATCTTCGGCAGGTTTCTCCAAAGATCGAATTTTCTAGCAATGACGATCGGAGAAGTCTCGCTCTACAGAAGAGCGGTAAAATTTTACTATCGCGAATTGTTTAGAGGTCATCGGTGTAAAATTTTGGAAAAATCGTTTTGTTGGAAGCACTTTAAAAAAATCCTTGGAAACTTAAACAATTTTACAATGCTCTTTGTTTAAACAATTGCGATCGGCATTTTTTTCTCTGCCATGGCTTATCTTCGGCAGGTTGTCTGCGGCCGACCAAATTCGCGAGCGAATGAGATCGACCGGGTCTCACTCTGCGAAAGAGTGGTAAAATTTTATTATTACTAAATTATTACTAATTATGCAAAAAAAAATACGTTTTGCATTTTTCCTCTGCCGGAATTCATCTTCGGCAGGTTTCTCCAAGGATCGAATTTTCTAGCAATAACGATCGGAGAAGTCTCCCTCTACAGAAGAGCCGTAAAATTTTACTATCGCGAATTGTTTAGAGGTCATCGGTGTAAAATTTTCACAAAATCGTTTTGTTTGAAACACTTTTAAGAAATCCTTGGAACCTTAAAAATTATGATGCATATTCCTTTGTAGCTGAAAAAAAACCATTATAAAGTGGTTTTGGACCTATTTTTTAAGGAAGTCTCCGCCGCTGAAAACCGTCTTTGGCGATCTCTCATGCCGGTAGGCGCAGTTCTCAACTCTTGTAAGCCTATTGTGGGAACGAAATGACCGACTAAAAATAGTTTTATTTTCGACCAATAGGTGGCATTAGGGGGCGTCCATTAATTACGTGAGGCGTTTAGGGGGGGGGGGGGGGGTCGAGCGAAATGTCACCCAATCTCACGTGGAGGAGAGGGGGGGCTTCGGCAAATATCACGTACTTTTAGTAATTTTAGTAATTTTAGTAATCATGTAATTTTTATCACGTAGGGAGAGTCTCCCTACTACTTTACATGGTGGAGTAAATGGTACTACAACCGCAGTTACTTCTACTACAATTTATTTTCCATGAACGTATGCATTTTGAAAAATCTCACGTGAGATTAGGGGAGAGGGGAGGGGGTCGAGCAAAATCTCACGACATCTCACCAGGGGAAGAGGGGGGGGGGTCGAAAATCGCCAAAATCACCTCACGTAATTAATGGATGCCCCCTTAGATTACGGGAAAAAAAACTTGTTCAGCTGTAGCGTCTTTGAAACCGTTGGCTTCAAACACGTTTTTTTCAAAACCATGTTTTTGATATCGGGACGGAGCAAAACTCAAACAATGTTCGACCAATCGACTTGAAATTTTAACTGTAGTTTCTTAGATTGCTCTACCAGTCAAGGACGAGCGCTTTTTTTGATTGACTGAAAATTGTCAAAAATATATCACTTTTTATACCCAACCCCAACAAATTAAAGAAACAAAAAATTTCTTCACTTTTTAAAGTGTTTTTTGAAAGGCTGTATCAATGTTAAAAATAGTCGTATCAAGATGAAAAAGAAAAACATTATTAAGCTTCAAGTCTATAGTTTGAGATCCTTTGGCAAAATAATTTTGTGAGCTACGGTTATCGCGTAGCTCACAATCATAAGAGTAGCGAGAAAATTATTTTTCCAATTTTATTTTTCAAGGGATTTTTTACAGTTAAATCAATGCATAGGTCCGTTAGCTTGTTTATTCAGTTCCAATTTGGTTTTTTTGTGGTCTCTCTACGTCAACTTTTTGCTGAGATACCCGACTTGTAATAAAAAATGTTCCTTTTGTGTTTGATCAATGATATCACAGCAACCAATGATCGCACAGGAAATTATTGGGCAGCCTTAAGAAAGTTGAATCAACTTCGTACAAGACGCTTTCGTTGATTTTTGAGAAAAAAAATTATTTTTCACCATTAACAGTAGTTTGAAAAATAGGACAAAAAATGACATTTTATGGTTTTTTAGTAAATCTACTACTCCATTACAAATATTGGTAGAAAGACTAATGTCACCACGTTTATTTTTCAGCTTAATGTACCCCCAATAGCCGTGTAAATTTTCAAATTGATCCACCGACCCGTTTTTCCGGACCCATCGATCAAATTGTTACAAAAGAATTAAAGGATCAAGTGTTCCTAAACATCGTGTAATCATGATCAAAATGAAAACACCCATTTTTTTCGACTATTTTTAGAACTTTGCAGTAATTGCTTGTTAAATTTAAGAAAAAAAATTGAAAAATTAAAAAAAAATTCTAATCTGTTTAAATTTGTAACATTTTTCAGGAAACAATGGTGACTCGTTGTTGCCACGCTTCGGCTTTGGCGCACCATAATTTCACTCATCTTTAATTGCATTGATTAAAAGTTGATACCCCTAAGCGATATTCACTAGTCGATCTGAGAACTTGTATGCCATTAATTGTCAATATTTTCTGCGAAGGTTATTAGGGATACAAAAAAACACTTTTTTCAAAAATGATCTCTCGTTTAGAAGGAGATACCAATGAACAATTTTTTTCAAAAACTAATCTTTGTTTGGTCAATTTTTTCTACGTTTTGGTAAACAAAATTAATCTAATGTTTTTGTAAACTCTCATTTTTTTTTCAATTTTTTATCATGCCTAGTTTTGAAAAAAAGATTTTTTTCCATAACCCTAATAACCTTCGTAGAAAATATTGAGAATTAATTGCATAAATGTTCTCAGATCGACTATTAAATACAGCTTGGGAGTATCAATTTTAATTGATGCAATTAAAGACGAGTGAAATTAAAGAGCGCAAAGGGCGAATCGTGTAAAAAATGAGTCAGTATTGTTTCCTGAAATATTTTACAAATTAAAAAAAATGTCCATCTCTCGAATTTTGTTCTTATATTTAACAAGCAACTAGTGCCAAGTTGTGAAAAAAGTCGAAGAAAATTAGTATTTTTATTTTGATGATGATTACAAGATGTTTAGGAATAATACACTTGTTCCTTTAATTGTTTTGTAAAACTTCGATTAACTTTTGATGGAAAACGGTTCGATGAATCAATTTGCAGACTAACAGGGGTATTGGGGGTCACATTAGTCTTTGCATCAATATTTGTAACGTAGTGGTAGATTTACTGAAAATCCAGAAAAAAGTCATTTTTTGTCCTTTACCAAATAACGGTTAAGGGTGAAAAAAATCACAAAAACCAACGGGAGGGGCTGGCAAGAAAATCATTCGACTTTTCAAAGCTGCCCTCTAATTCCCGTTGCGATAATTGGTTGCTGAGATATCGATAATCAAAGACAAAAGGATCTTTTTTTCATTCGAAGTCGGATATCTCAGCAAAAAAATTGACGTAGAGAGATAAAAACCAAATTAAAGCTGTATAAACAAGCTAACTGACCTATACATTGAGTTAACTGAAACAAAATTCCTTAGTCCGATGACCCCTGAAAAAAAAACAAATTTAGAATTTTTTCTCCCGGTATTTCTTATGATTGCGCGATAGCCGTAGATCACAATTTTTTTGCCGAAAGAACTCGAAACTATGATCTTGAAGCTTCAAAAGGCTTTTTTCATCTCGATGCGACAATTTTTCACATAGACACAGCGCATAAATCAAACCAAACAAACAGACCTAAACAAACCCTAAAAAATGAAGAAATTTTGTTCCTGTAATTTTTGGAGTCGTATATAAAAAATTATGGTTCAAAAAACGAACTTTTTTTTAACTCGTCTCTTTTCTTTAATTATTTTAAAGTTTCCCCTCATTTAACTGCTAAAACTAACGTAATAAACGAAAATATTTTACTCTTAGTTCCACGATTAAATTGACGATAGTTTACTGCGTTCCACGGAGAGGGTATGAGGTTGAAGTTTGCAACGTTGGAACGTAATAAAAATTAAAATTTGTTAAGTCCTTTTTTATATTTCGGCAACCTTTGCTTACAATAATCCTCCAACCATTTTTCAAGATTGTTGAAAAAAATCGTCACCGTGTACTCCCATCTAAGGGGTCACACCACTGTAGAATCTTAAAAAAATTGTTTTTTTTTTACTTGACTTAAACGATGCTTTGAACCAATTATAATAAGGGGAAAGAGTTTGGCACCTGTAAAACAAGATCCGCAGGCCCGTATGGGTCTGCGGTGGCAGTGGCTGACCCGTGTGCGAGACGTCGACCGTTTTTCTCGAAACACAATTTTCAAAACGGCACGCAGCATAGCTCCAACAATTTTCATCATTTACACTCTCAATTTTGGGTACATGTTTAAAATAACATTCCGAAGAGAAATAAGTACGGGCTTTTGTATGAGTTAGTTATAACATTAGTTATTACCGAATGATTGTCCTTTTTTTCTGTCGAAAATTAAGTTTTTATTTTAATGCTTGCCAATTACACAAAAATTAATATTTTCACAATTCTCTACGTATTTCTCTAGCTATACTCGTGTAAATTAATAGATTTTTTAAAATTTTATTCTAAAATCAAATTTGCGTCAGCTATACTGCGTGCCGCAGAGCGTCTCAAATTCAACATGCCTCGCCAGAATGGCTCCAGCGTCACCTTTTGGCATAATTGTTTAATATAAATTTCATTTTGTTCACTTGAAAGATATGGCTAATAACATCCTTGAATATTAATATTCTCTTATTCCTCCTTCTACAAAAAAAAATCGCGAAATATCACTCAATTTTGGACGTTTACAGTGGTGTAAGCTCTTATGGTAAAACGAGCGTGCGCTCTTGATTTCTATCGATTTTGTTCAAATTTAAACCAGACATTGTTCATATTATTATGCAAGTTTGAGTGAAATTTCAGAACAGTTGACTATTTAGATTGGGAGATAATGGATTTTTTAATTGCAACTTTTAACACTGCAGGGTCTGCATAGGCCGAAAGTCAGGTCACATAATTCGGCGTACCATTCTATTGTGTTTATGGATTTTGAAAAAAAAAAATATGATTATATAACAAACTAGTTAGGGAACGAGTGGAAAAGTTTGAATTGTCTTCACTATTCAGTTTTTCTAAAGACGTTCAGTAACGACAGAATAACTCTCGGTAAAAAATATTTATCCCCTATAATAAGAAGACATTATGCAACACCGCAGAACAGCATTGTTCAATATTTCGATAAAAAAGATAATTATTGTGTTCCTAAAGTTAAACTCATTTAACGTGAAGAAAAAGATTTGCGTTCTAAACATTAATATTTCATATTGTTCATGTTATTGCATTGTGTCTTCTCATAGAGGACAAATATTTTTCACGGAAAATTACTCTGTCTAAATTTCAATACAGACCCTAGAGTGTTAAAAGTTACAATTTCAAAATCCATTATCTCCGAATCTAAATAGTCGACTGACCTGCCATTTCACTGAAACATGCATAATGATACGAATAATGTCTGGTTAAAATTTGAACAAAATTTATAAAAATCGAGAGTGCACGCTTGTTCTACCTTAACGCGTTCAACCATTGACCATTCAATTCTGTTGCCCTGGAGGTTTGGACCCGGCGACTCTGAGTATGAGATGATGGTAGCCGTAAACATTGAGATGCAAGAAGGACGTTGCGTCCTCGCCCTTTGTTTTGAAACGTACATACGTAAGCGAAAGACCTTGCATAGATTGGTGGTGCGATCCATGGTGAGATATTGTTTCTGAGCGAAGCCGAAGGGTTCAACAAGTTCCTTGAGGTCAGCCTCGCTGGTGCTCTCGCAGAGATTGGAGACAGCGGTGATATCCGGGCGGATACTGGAACTGTATACTGTGGCCGCAACAATTGATGCGGTTTCTCATCCTCGGCAGTACGTACTTGATGCCCTGGATAAATCCGATGGTCCATCTAGATGGTAAATCGATGCTACATTAGTTCTGTTTTCTACATGATAGCCCAGGTACCGTACCTACCATGTGTATGCGTACGTTATCGGTACCAGTTTAGTATGGTGAGGATACGGAACCGGTATATTTTACTATTGCACAGTGTACCAGTGCCATGCTAGTAACACATACATTTGCGTGTAGTGGTGTACTACCGTACAGGTTCACCGAGGGTCTTCTATCTTTGTACATCATACCAATAGTACTCTCGGTCATCAGGGTGAAGCTATCGAGGAATCGCCAAAGGTCCACAAATAATCCGTGTTTGAGATGTGACAGTTTTGCGTTCGTAGGCCAAGGGTGTTGAACTTTCGTGCATAATTTTGGTCGCACACTGATCAGGAAATCGAGGATTTCGAGGGGTAATGGAAATGGCTACGGATCATCGAAAAATATGCTATCTGCGATTTTTTCACGAATAAATACCGAGGTATTTCTGCGAAGAGCAAATAAGCTTGAGTTTTTTGCACCGGAGCCGTTGGCTGTTTGACACATCGGCGAGCGAGAAAACAATGCGAGGGAAGATCGTGGCAAATTGCAAAGAACGTAAATTGAGGTTATAGCACGTACGTACCTTGACTTCCGGTGTTTTCTCCTTCGACTTCTCGCTGTCACTGTGTTCCTCGATCTTCTTCATGTAATCGGCCGCTGCGGTTTTCTCGTAGATTATTTCTTTGTCGTCGGTGGTGTGCCGGCGTCCTGATGCGTTCTTCACAGCAAAAAAACTCACCAAAACGCGACGAAAACAAACTTCACTCGATCACACACACTATTTACATTCTATCACACACATCGTATGAAATATATTTCGAACGAATGTTCGAGGTTATGGCCGGAGGTTATGGCTCCGGCTTTCGACCTGTCAAAAAATAAATTGTTCCGGGAGGAGGCGAGCGCGGTCGGTAAACACAGGACGAAGCGAGCTGCGCGCCGCCAGTGAGAAAACGGATGCACTGAACGCTCGCTCCGGTACATGATATTTTGAGCTTTGTTGGTACATTTTTGCTAAATTGATGTAAAAATTTCAAAATGCTTTTTCTCCGCCATTTGTTCATGAAAACAGGTGAAACGAAGCTCAAAATGTGTGCTCTTTCACTGTCGAGAGCATGATTGGCGCCAAATTAACGAAAATGCGATGCAATGGTTAATAATTCACAGTTTTTCGCATGGTAACTACAAACTGCAAATTTTTTTTCGAAATTTTGGAAAATTTCGCGAATCATGCTCTCGGAGCAAGCGCCCTGCATGCACACAACAAATTTCATTCCAATTGGTTGATCCGTTCGGGAGAATTCCCATGTCAAAATTTCGATGCGGTCGGAGGCATGTGGCACATGGCCTTAAGAAGACGTGGTTCAAACCGTAGGTAGGTACAAAATTTAACTAGGCAGAATACGTTTTTAATCCATTTATCATATAGGCAGGAACATCAATAAAGCGTATGGGGATAATAAAAATCCTACCAGATTTTTTTTATCAATATTTTTGGATTTTTTTTATTTTTCACGCTATGACACTCAAATGAGCTCCATATGAGCACAGCATAGTTACGTCACGCCATGCCGCTATTATGACCTCCGTATGAGTACAGCATATTTACGTCACGCCATGCCGCTAATATGAGCTCCGTATGAGTACAGCATATTTACGTCACGCCATGCCGCTAATATGAGCTCCGTATGACCACAGCATAGTTCCGTCACGCCATGCCGCTAATATGAGCTCCGTATGAGCACTACAGTTTCTTCACGCCGTGACACCCATATGAGCCCCATATGCACTCACGTATTGTTAGATATTCGTGAGCCAAATTTGCCAGTCTGATGAATTCACTGCATGCATATTCGCGTGAGAACAACTTTGCTTCATTTGGATGTATTATTGTGAATCATCATGTGATGCAAATATGACTTCAACGGGAGCACTCATAAGGGATACACAGCTGTGAGACTTTCTATGCTGCAGTGATGATGTACATATGATGCCAATATGAGGTACATCTGTCTATCTGGGTTCTATCAAAAATATCTCTTATCGTTTTATGATAAATCTACTCTTTCAAAATTTATTCACGGTCAAAGTTAAATTTATAGTAAATTTCAAGTTTTTTTCACTTTTCCAGCGAAATTATCAGACTTATCACAAAATGTCATAGGACCTTTTTGTAGTATATTTAATTTTCGATAAAATCATGACATTAAATATAAAAAAATGCAATAGTTTTATAGTTAACGGCTTTACAAATTCATTTTTGGAGAAAAGTTGCTATTCCAATGCAATTAATTGTTATATTAAGCAAAAATATAAGTAGAAACGCCAATTTTTATTAAGTTACTTCTTAATGTTTACTGTTGATGAAAATTGTAAAACACATGACTGTTTTTTCTGTTTCTCTATAATTTCTTCTAAAATAATACATTTTTAAATTTTAAATGCTCTAGGCACAGCAATTAGAGGATCAGAAAAAAACTCGATGTTTTTGAGTGATTTTCAGCAGGCTATAACTCGGCAAAAGATGGTAGTAGAGCAATAAAAAAAAAGCAAATTGAAGCTGGAAGTCTCTGGTTTCCAGATCTGTAGGTCAAATATTTATATTCGTGAACGTTTCTGAGTTAACTCAAAGAGATCGCAAAAGAATTTTTTTAAATAATTTGCCCATTTTATATGTTTTTCATTCAAGGTTTTCATATTGACAAAAAATTGTTTATTAAAAAACACTAATCCCACCTTTTAGAGGATACTTTGAAGTATTCAAAAGCCTCCGTATATTTTTTGTACGATCATTAGTTTCCGAGTAATGAATGATCAAAGCCAAAAAGTTCTTTTTCGAACGGCAATAACTCAGCGAAAAATCATCGTACAAAGCTCAGAAACCTCTCAAATTTAAGCGGAAGAATCCAACTAAACGAGCATCATAGTTACATTGCTGAACAAAATTTACGCAAGCCCGTGCACCTCTTCAAAAATGGGCAATTTTTTTTTAATTTTTTCATTTGCGATTTCTTTGAGTTACCTCAGAAACGATAATGGATAAAAATATTTGACCTACAGATCTCGAAACTAGAGATTTCCAGCTTCAATTTGCTTTTTTTTTTATAGCTCTACTACCATTTTTTGCCAAGTTATAGCCTTCTGAAAATCACCTGAAAATATCGAGGTTTTTTTCTGATCCTCTAATTGCTGTGCCTAGTGTATAAAAGTTATGGAAAAAATATCATATTTATTTAAGTTTTTTTTTTTTGTACAATCTGGAAAACGTCGACGATGTTCTTGTGCTTCTTGTAATAGAAATAGCAGTTGTTTCTCATTCCTTGTTAGAAAGTTATTATATTATTCTATTAACGCAATACCATGTTCTGCAATGTCATTTATTACCAGGGGTGTGCGGGTAGCAGACTTAGTCGGGTCGGGTCGAGTCGGGTAATTAGACTATGACCCGATCGGGTACCCGAGTTTTTCGGGTACCCGAATTTTTTCGGGTACTCTTCTCACATCGGGTACTCGATAAGTCGTGTTGCCGGAACAAAATTTTGTTTCATAGTATAAATAGGGCCACGGAAACGTACCAAAACGAACGAAATAGACTCCAGCTTTATGTTCTCTACCCTTCGCCGATAGGTTGGACTTCATAAGGAATACAAATAATTTATTTAATAATTTTAGTATTTTTGTTTTATATATATATATTCACAATTTTTTCCGGCAAACTTCTTTTAAAACACTCGCATTTCAGGAAATATCGAGATATTTGAATGTCAAAAAACTGAATAAAAGCAAGATTCTTCGTCGAATTTTCATTAATTCTTTCTAGTGCTAACTGGTAATTTCGGCGATTCATTCTTCTTAATTTAATTTTTTGTCATTTTTTAATTTTTTTTCCAAGTAAAGCGTGTTCTTCAAACGCTTATATCTCTGAAACTAATTAAGATATTTTCAATTTTTAAATGTCAAATGGAAGCTACATTCTTCTCGCTTCGAATAAACGCGAGGCGTTGAATCTTGGTCTTTTTGGGTTTTTTCTCCATTTAAAACCCACGTTAAAAAAATCAAAACTTTAAGGCGTTCGCCGGAATAGAAGATATTTATTGTACATTTTTTCCTTTCGGAAACTTTTTAGTGCTGCCAAAACGCAACTTTCCCGCGCTATTACGATACGACCCGCCAAAAGTTACCGTTTTTCACTCCATCCTAACAGACACACACACTCGCACGTACGTACACACACACACACACACACAGGATAGAAAAGTGAGGCGAAAAAAGATTTTTTACAGTACTATCATTTATTCGTTTTATCGCCTTCTTCGAGTTTTCGTTTTCTCCTATTATTTCAGTCGTTCACGAATATTCGAAGTTTAAGAGTACTCGACGTTTACGAGTACCAAACATTTGAGAGTACCCGATTACCACATTCGGGTACCCGATAGTGGCGGGTAATGCAAAAACGTAACCCGTCGGGTACCCGACCCGAACCGAACATCGGCTACCCGAGTGAATCGGGTACCCGCACACCCTTATTTATTACCCTTAGATTTCCAAAAAAATTGCAAATTTTCCCTATAACTTCCATAGTCAGACCACAGTGACATGATTTTATAGAAAATTAAATGTACAACACAAAAGGTCCTATGACATTTTGTGACAAGTCTGATTATTTCACCAAGAAAGTGAAAAAATCTTGAAACCTACTATAAATTCAACTTTGACTGTAAATAACTTCTGAAAGAGTAGATTTTTCATAAGATGATAGATCTTTTTATAGAATGTTCAACCCCCTACGAAAATATGTTTGGGCATAGTTGTACGTTTACCCGTTAACGAGTTTTTAAATTCTAAAGTAGCAAGCGACGTTTTCTCCATGTTATAAGCTTGGAAAATAGAAAACCACGATGAGGAACCTTTGAATATTAATATTGAGAGCTCATATTTTAACAGGCGTCTTATTTCACTTTACTGCAAATGGTGAATAGGGAATTTCCAAAAAAAATAGTCGATTTTTTTTAATCACCCTAGTAATTATATTCTATACACTACACATGATTTGGACTTGCCAATTTAAAAGTTCTTTTCTCGTTTTATTTCTACAATTTTAAAGTATATTATTTTTATATAAACATATACTGGCCGGTGTAAGTGTCTGGTGCTAAGTATTAATATTTTCATATGCGTTTTTTAGCAGTTGTGGAAAACAATATGACTAAACAAAGACTCCTTTTTTCCAGATGCACCGCAAAAATTTGGGAATTGAACGGTTGACCGAATACACGTGACATTTTTGAATATATGATCCATGCCATATGTTCTTTTGTAGAGAATTCATCGTGTTTGGTGTATTTAGTTATTTTTTTACATGGAAATATGCTTTGAAGTATTCTTTCGAAATAAAAGTGCTTTATGAAAGTAACAACTTTTTTTTCTTTGTCCGATCGCTGGAGTGATTTCTTTACATCAAGTGTTGCATGCCATTTGTGCGCAAATGTTACCTGAAAATTTGATGTGTGAAAGCACTGGAGCATCAGCCCACGTGCCACCCCCAACCCCTACACCGGCTATGCAATACCGGTCAACAGTTATTGATCACTTGGAATAATTGCAAAATTAGCTCAGAATAATATAATTGATTTTATGGACCTATAAAGATCTTCGTAAAATAAGAAATAAAACGAATAATATTATTCTAATATAGATTTGCGATAACCCAAAGTGATCGAAGAATTTAATGGGCAGTGTACATATTCCGTATGCGTATGAACTTTGTTGTCACTGTTCGAAATTTTTCCGAAGAAGTTAGAAAAACTACTATTATTATTCATGTAACACATACACCTACATATCTATATAAATATATTTAGATATGGGGAAAATATATTTTTAAAACGTTATGTCGGCACATGTCGCCGTTTCGAGGCCGATGCCTTATTTTTGTAAACAAATCGTTGATCTATACACAACCAAAGAAAAAGTTGTATTTTAGAAATTAATTTACATGTAGAGCTGGAGCATACAATTCGTAAAACGTTAAAAAGACCAGGAATATACGAAGGATACTCTCATTGGGCATGTAGGAGAGAAAGGCGACGGTTCGAACGATTCACTCGTGTCGTGAAGTCGCGCGTCGTGATGCTATCTAGATAAACTTTGGACTTACCAAGGTTCACGATGAGTAAAATGGCGGCGGAAAACAACATTATTTGTATTTCTAGCGCACGGGCACGTCAACAAAAGATTTTCCTCGACTTTGCCTCGCGTATCCAATTACGAGGGATAACACGCGAGAGCGAGAAGCGAAAAGTAATTTCGAGATGATCGATTTCCCACGTGGGCACACAAACAAAATGTCGCGTAGTCAAATTGGTCGAGAAAATCGTTGCGTGAATGGTGATGCGAGACTATAGACGTCCGCGTATACGAGTCCGTTGCCTTGACAGTCGACCCTGGCCACCCGTGCCAGTCACTAATGCACCAGTTCCGCGACACACACATCCAGCAACGAAACAATTGATGTGTGCCGTGCTGCGCTGGTGTCGTGAGATTGCAAGCGAGAAGAGCCAATAAAGACCACAAACACTCGGTGCTGATCGAAAAAAACTGTTCGGTTGCGGATGAGCCATGCTACATTTATGCGGTGTAAGCAACGACGTCCCCCGCCGCGCCAACCGAGATGCGCACCGCGCGCCGCGCGTTGCTCGCCCCTCACTCCGCCACTACTTAGCGGGCACGCAGTCGCGTCGAAGTCCACGGAAGCCCGAAAAATTACGCGGAAAGTACACAGCATGAAAATTACGGAGACTAGTCACAGAAAGCTACATTGTGTTACTTCCTTCTGTTGAAGCGTACTTCCGTTTAATAATTTACGAGTAATGGATTCAGCGTGCGCGATTTCCTCGAAGAACATTTTGACTCAAGATAGCATAAATCTTCGGTAGTATGTTCGTCAGTATTCTCGTGCAGCCTCATTGCAGCGCTGTTACCGTACCCATCGCTGTGAGAATAAGAACGAAACTCAATACCAAATTAATAAAAAAAATATCGAAACACCGCAGTGTTCTGTAAGGGCACAGCTAGATTTTTGTTGGTGCGAGGGGCAGTAATCCAAAGAAATCCAAACAAATTTTATTTTCATTGACAATGCTTAAATATTCAAACTAAAGCAATTTACATTAAAATTTACTTTCGTGGATCTGCTGCAATTTTTCTTAGCACTTCTTTTCATTTCACCGCTGTTTTTCGTCAATCAGTTTCCTGTGAACGCTGAGCATGTAAAGACCATTGAGCTTATTGTTTTTCATGGTTAATCTGAGCCACGTTTTGACCCACTTCAACATGGAAAAATATTTTTTCACGGTACTAGTTGCTCACTGCTGAGCCAAAGAAATGAGAATACCATTTTTTATTACAGGGAAAGACGTTTCATTGTCAGTCTTCTTCAGTACATCTAGTCAAGCTCTTTTAAGTTTTCTTTTTTAATGTTCTTATCTTTGCACAGGCTATACCATAATTCGGCTTCGGTAAAAAGATTTCGAGGTTATAATACTCCCGAAAGTATTGTTTTCTCTTTAAATTCGTTTAATGTCATGTTCAGCATAGAATTTGGGTGCAACAATAGTCATGAGAAAGCTGGCAGGTTTTCGTTAGAAAATCGTTGCTCAAGTGCAGATACCAATAAGTTCAAGTATAGAATAAATAGTGACAGCTTCCAAAATGCGTTTGGAGTCGCTGCAAGGTATTTCGACCGATGCTGTTGTCATCCTACAATTCGCAGGAGTGGTAAATCTATTCTATTACATTGAGCAGTTGCACTAGTATTAGTAAAAAATGTTCATTCTCAGTATTCACATTGTCACAATGATTTTTTACAACTGATAAAATTCTTATGTGATCCACGCATTGAAACACAATTATAGTTTTTTATTGCCAAATATTGGCAACAGGTTCGAACAACGCTGAATATTTGACTTCATGCCACACATAAAATGAATTCAGGTTTTGTCGCGACACAATATAACCTGAAGGCACTTTTCCTTGCTGCAGCGTTACCTTATCTGGACAAGTTTGGGAGCCCGTTTACAATACTTTCAAAATTTTGATCGAAAATGGCAATACTCCTATGCTTTTAAGACCACTGTGTTTCATATGAAATTAGATTATTCGGAGTATTCTTTCTTTGTAGTGGAGATTTTCGGAGTAAATGAATGTTATCCTTTGGGTGTAAATCGTGTTTCGTATTTATGGAACATGGTTCAAATCATCTACGATCAAGTTTGATCTATGGCTTGCGCAATGAAAGAACTGGGCGTTCTTATATTTCTCTGGTAAAATTTGTTGAACACCTTCGATGTTGCCGGCTATAGTTGAACAACCATCGTACCCTTGGCCAAGGCATTTGTCCTGATCAGGATTGGAAAAAAAACAGTTTTATTTAAAAATGAACAAAACATCATGTTTTATTTAGAAAACAAAAAAAAACATGTTTTAAATCAGTTGGACTTAAAAGATTTTTATGAGGTGTTTAAAACAGGTTGTAAACATTGATTAAAACATGTTTAAAACAATATGAGGTGTAACCTGAAGTACAGCTGACATCACAATTAAATTATTTTTTATATATTAAAGATGTTAAATAATTTGAAGCCGTTTACATAATGGTCCTTACTTGTTTACTAAAGCACTTAGTAAGATTGTTAAAATCATTACTCGTTAGCTATTTTCTCTGATTTATGATTCGTCCTCATATCTAGAATTAGTCAATTATTAAATAAGTATGTTAAAGTTAATATTTTTTACATCCATATGTCTCACTCACTCATCTCATCACACATCATGTCAGTCGGATTTCTGTTTAGTGCTCTCATAATTGCAACTAATTTAGCTGCTTTTCCCGTCCCAAGATGGTTTCCTAATTTGGAATGCACTAATCCAAAAGTTGAAAATAATCTTCCGATTCCAGCAGAAGAGGCATTGGCTGTAAATAACTGAGTTGTTAATTCTGTTGTCTCCGAATGTAATTCGTTTTCTAATGATTTCCACTACAACGACACGTGTATTTTCTTCAGGAGATCTTCCTCAAACATTTATCCTTTAAAGGGATAAGCCATTGCACAATACGTGAGTACATCTTTCATCGCCTGTGGAGAACGCGAATCTATGAACTCCATGCCTGATGTATCCTGTTCTTCTGATAATCCTTCACCTTTATGTTTGGGGTCTACAATAAAAGCGGTAAAATGTGCTGGGGTCATGGCAAAGTTGTATCTGCCTTTCAGCCTGTTTCTTTCTTCCGATGACCAATCCAATGAGAAAAGAGACTTCTAAATGTATACAGCTTCGCTTAAGACGCAGATATATTTTATTCACCATTTTTATTCATTGGGGTAATATTTTTAGTATTAAACTTTTTTTTCCAATGTCGTCAGTCGCCAACTGTAAAAAAAACCGATCTTTAAAATAATTTATAAATGACTAAGTATAAAATAATTATAAAATACTCACATGTAAGAAATGTTCTGCTTTCTATCTTTATTGATTCCTTTTCTATGCTTAGAAAACATGAGATTAGTAGAAATGAACTAAGTTACTAAGTTTTTCATGTCACAGTACGCTAATGGAAGAGCTAGATATTGAGACCTCGAGCTAGATGTTGAGACGTTTAGACCAAAGTAACCCCTATACGGGGTTACTTTGAACAGGTTTTGGAAGTTTTTTTTTTGTAACTTTTTTCAACATTCTAAATTCCACCTTTTTTGCTCCAATAGAACAATGTGTCGTTTGGCTATCAAATGTATGAGAATGTCAAGCCGTACCACTCCCCCACAATGTTATATATATATTTTTTAAGTGTCAAAGTAAGCTCGAATGTGGTGTTTCTTTGACAAGGCATTGAAATGCAACTTATGTCAAAGATTAAGGGTTACTTTGACATCATTTTGATTTAAAAAACCAATATTTCATCCATTATACATGGAATGAAATGAAAAACAACGATTTTTTACAATCAAATTGTCATCTTTTTTAAGGGAGGAGACCACTGTGTCACGCCGAAAAGGGTCATTTTTACCGATTTTTTTGTCTACTGGATTATCTATTTGGGATTTTGAAAAAAGGTATGTTATTGCGCATACATTGAACAAGGTTTGCGTTACGTCACGATTTTAAAAATGCAAGAAATAGCAAAATTTCTGCATGTTTAAGTTTTTAATTTAAACCTCGAGTGCAATTTTACCGTGGACAGCTCACAGCTTTCTATACCCTGATAGAAAAACGTGCTGTGAAAATTCACATGTCAGGATTATAGCGGCAAGAGGACAGCATACGGCGGCACACCGCGACACCAATATGCTGTCTTTTGCTTCCGCATTAAGCTGCAAATTTGTGCCACAGTGCGTGGTTTGGCGAAATAAATGTGTGACGCCAAGACGACAAGTTTCCAGCAAATATACGCAACAATTACCTGCTGAAACAACGGTACTGATGCGGCAAGCTCCAGATTTGGAGTGATGTCATCTTTATATCGCGTTTCATTCATAAATACACCACGCTGTAACGCTCCGTTGCCGGTAAAAACGAGGCAAGTTATCACGGCATTGAGACGGAAAATTTGGAATACGTTATTCGGAAAATTTGGAATACGTATATCGGCAGATTAACTACGACAAATGCCATGATCATAAAATTAGTTATATTAGTTGAACCAGTTGGATGGTCGAGTGGTTGGCGTGCTTGCCTTCTAAACCAGCCTATCGAGAAGTTGCGGGTTCGAATACCAGCCTCGTACTTTCGGAAAAAAATAATTACGGGCATGACGCGTAGCCCTCAGTCATACGCGGGCGTCGCACGCACGAACCGGTACGTGTGTGCGATTGTATTCAATAAAATTATTTATTTCGCCCTCATTTTATTCACACCTGCCCAGCTACCGGTAATGCAGAACCCTATTTAGCCGGTCACAACACCGCAATAGCGGGCCTCGTTTATGCCGACAAAGGAGCGTTACGACGTGTTCTAAATATGCCGACAACAGAACGTCACAGCATGCCGCCCATGTGCCCTCACATTGCCGAATAGCGTATTCCAAATTTTCCCTCTCAATGCCGCGATAACGTGGCTCGTTTCGACCGGCAATAGAGCGTCACAGCGTACCTCCAATGTGCCCTCCGCTTGCCAAAATAACGCATTCCAATTTTTCTGTCGCAATGCTGCAATAACTCAGCAATGAACGTGCTCCAAATAGACCGCCAATATTCTGTATTTTTGTACTGCAATATTAACCCCAGCATTCACGCGAGGCTGTGCAAGGCTGTGCTGCTAGAACACAGCTTAATGCAGCGGCAAAGTATGCCATTTTTCCGTCACAACTTGCTCTCGCTGGGCGTGGTGTTGCCAATGTGTTGTCGCCACATTTCTTACTGGGTACGCAATGTCAGTTAAGGGAGAAAATCACTATGTAAGTTCTTGCACAGTAGCTTTCCCACATCCCCCGAGCAAAATTTGAAGAATTAAAAAAAAATATAATTCTTGAAAGTACATGTATTGCAAAATATGTTGGCAAAATTTTTATTCACAAGTCCGAAAATTGACGGAGTTATAGTCACTTTAGTGAGAACAGGTAGCGCCACCGGTTAGTGCCCTCAGTCCCTACAGGTGTAGCATCATTTACAATAGATAAAGTACAGGCTCTTATTATTTTGTGAACTATCATGAAGATGAAGAACCGTCATATCGCCCGCGACAAGATACTTCAATGTAAGTATCAATATTCTGGAACAAATCGTAACATTATATCAAGAAACACGGAACGAAAACTGAACGCGTTTTTCTCGAAACTAGTGTAATAGGCCGTCTCGATCGACCGTCCAGGTTCCTGGTTCGCATATTTAAAACACGCGGCCTCTTCCCCCGTCGTGTCGATTTGATCGACGGAAAGTAGGCGGTGCGACGGTTTCTTCGAGACCGGCCTAATCATCCCCACTCTTTAGGCTTCGGAAGGCTATCGACAGCCTAAGAGGTCACTAGTTGTAGGACCCGATACAGGGACACACGAATCAGGCGGAGCGACAAATCTCTCGCCATATTTATCACACATAGAGAACGTACTTGGTCAATCGTGCAGGGGACTAGCATCTCCGATGACCGTCCGTGAGTTGCTGCACGAAAACCCAGCAATCGTCATCAACATTTGACCGACCCGAAAAAGGCGGATTCATTAATAAGTCAACGAACGGAAGCATTCCGACGTGGCTCGCGACTGCGACGTCTCCCTGCCAGTCGAGATCCTCGGAGCTACCGCAATTACAACACTAAGTCCTACCAGACAAAGAGATCGTCGCCGGTCATGCAGTTCCGGATCTTCACCCTTTGACTGGGACCTTACTCGGTGCTCCCGACGCCACTCACCCCGGACAATCAAGAAACTGTGAGTTCGGTCCATTCTAAATAATCCTATCGAGTGTAAGGGCACTGGCCAGAATCCGTCTGACAACCTAGTCCAGTGCCGGTAAAGGGAACAGGACACTATAAAAGATCGTGGACGTACGCCCGTCCAGGGATAAAGAGGCGAGCGTCATAACGGGAGTGGGAGAGTCAGGCGTGCGGAATCGTGGGTCATCCCAATCATTGTCATTGGTTATTATTTTGTAATTCTTTGTAAACGAATCCACCCAATCACTGTCGGTGGTTATTATTTTGTAATTCTTTGCAACGAAATCATTATAAACGTGAATGGGTCGGAGTGTAGCGTGATTGATCGAATTATAAATTAGAGTCAAGCGGTACGGGAGTAGTGTGTCCTAGACATTATTATCATGTATTCTAACCGAGTAATTGTTTTTAAGCAAAGTCATTCTAAAAATGTGAATGAATAAAAATTTGAATAATTAGAACAATTACTACAACTGGCGCCCAACGTGGGGCCGAGGCTGGTCAAATCGTTGAGTCAGTCCGTAGCCCAGAAAAAAAAACAGTAGAGATATCGGTAAATACGTATACCTGCCCCATCGTGTTTATATATTAGGATTATCCGCCGAAGAGGCACGACGGTACGACGAGTTACAAGCAGGCATCATAAATGCGAGAGCATAACAGAAGATTACAATTGTGATCGACTAAGTCGCGATAAAATTTGTGTGTATCGAACGCGGTCTTTGAGTTTCGACATCGCTCCAAACAAAATTGTCAATCGTGCTCATTCCTTGCGTTAATCTCTTCTGATTGTCGTGCGTATATTCGGGGTGATTGAATTCATGGCGGTTAATCGCTCACCTCCCGGTACCCCGGGATCGAGAAAAACACCAATACAACTTCCCCCTGAATGTAATACCGTGAAAGCCCGGAAAATCATACCGACGGCATTAATGAGTAAGACACGCACTAATCTAAGTGATGCTTTAGGAATGGATGAAGAACGTGAACGATTAAAAGAATAGCGGCGTAGGATAAATGCTGAAAAAACCGAACTCGAAGCGTTAAGGCGCGAATTGGCGGACGGGCATGGATTGGCCGATGAACTACGGAGATTGAGAGCCACTACAGAGCGGCAGCAGCGAGCGATTGACGAATTGCAAACGACGTTTGCAATTCGTCAATCTTGCGTCAAAATTGCAACGAATTGAAAACGAAGGTTTGTTGAACGGGCTCATGCGCGGTTTTCAGTCATTAAAAATTGATTTACCATTGCCAAAATTTTCGGAGAGTCGATGTGTAACCCGAAGGGATTCCTAGAACGAATCGAACGATATCTTTTGGTAAAACGGGTTGAGCCGGCTATGAAAATGCTTGTTCTCGAAAGCGCATTGGAGGGGCGGGCAAAGGTGTGGTACAACGCGATACGCTCGTCATGTCCCGATTTCCATGGTTTTCGTGAGCGTTTCTTGCTCGAGTTCTTTTCCATCCCAGTGCGCGTGCGAATTAAGAATCAATGGAGTAGTCGAAAGTATACGCCCCAAATGGGTACATTGCAAAGTTATTACCTACAACAAGTGACGGAGACACAATACATTGCACCGCCACTCGAACAATACGAAATCAACTACACGATCATCCAACAGTTGCCCATTCGGGTACGCAAGGCCATGGTTAGTGTTAGCCTCGCAGACGTTAACGCGGTGTCCCACGCGCTCTCACTGTTAGATATCGCGAATGAGGAAAGAGACCGGTTGAAGCGGGGGAACCCCAATCGAGAGAACCATACGAACGCTAATTCAAGCAACCACAATCAGCGGGAGGGCTTCCGGGGAAGATCGTACGCAAGTGGTCCTAATGCGACTTTTAACACTTCCGCACGTCGACCAATCGGGTCAGAGGCCAGAGGAAGCTCGCCGGCTGTCGTTCCCCGCAGTGTACCTAATTCATCCATCGTTCAGGTGGAGGATCAGACGATAGGCGAAGCGTCAGAACTCGAGCATATTTCAGACAATGTAATACCTCTACTATGTCGCGTGATTTAAACTAATGGTCGGTGAGGCGGCTGTCGGTTCTCCTGCGCCCCACCATTCGTATGATGTCTTTGAGGACCTGAACTCGGATATAATTCACGATCCCGCTCCGGTTAGTCAAACATCCTTTCGACAATGCCCTCGCCTGCTTGTGAGTGTCTTCCAGATCCCGGTGTCGGCTCTAATCGATACAGGCAGTCAAGTGACATGCATTTCCGAAGTATTTTACGCTTATTTAAAAAGATACTTTCCAATCACCGAGCTTCCCGTCTCGAATCTTGTAGTAACCACGGCCGTGGGTAAGAAATCTACGAAGGTGAAAACTCAAGTCCAAATCGAATTGGTCATCGGGGTGAAGAAGATCGTATCAACTCTATTGATAGTGCCGTACTTGTCCAGCCCAGCCATCCTGGGAAATGATTGGCTACTCGCCACTGGCGCAGTCATCGACTACCGTTGTGGCACGCTGAGTATCGAGGGTTGGCGGGTACCCCCCACACTCGTTGTATTCGACCATCCCGGACAATCCGAGATTATCTCGGCACGGGAAGATGACGTAATCTTCATTCAAGTGATAGCTTGCGCTGAGCTCTGCAACAGAAGCGCAGCCTACCCGCAGAAGTTGACGAAGGCCGTGCCGAACCCGGAAATCGTACCGTTCTCTACTCAACTCCGGGAGGATAGAGGTCAGGGTTTAAAGATCGCCCTAACCTCGACCCTTCTAGAGCCGGGTACCACGAAAGGTTCATCCGTCATGGATCCGTCAGAGCCCTGGCCCGATGTCAATCAGTTCATGGACGTGATGACCAATATCGTTGTAAGGCTCAAACCAGACTTCGGCCATTTGCGGCCGAGGGCAGCAATGCCAGTGGAAGGACTAGAAGAAAAAGGTCGCCCTGATTCATGCTTCACGAGGCTCGGTTGTATGGTCGATCGAAAGGAAAGAAACAAAGGCGATCCGACCGACCTGCCTTCAACTGTATCGGGTGGCGTGGAGATGCTGGAGTCGCTGGAAGAAATGGGGGCAGACCCAACAGATTTGTGTCGTCTCCATGTAGAAGGGGACGATGAAATTTTTTTTAAGGACGTCCTCCAAATTACCCTGGAGGTTCCAGATTTGTCATCAGAACAACGCCTCACACTACGCTCCACCATTTCCAAGTATCAGCGCTTATTCTCCGCAAAAATTGAGGGAGCCGGTAGCTACGAGCACGAAATTCGGCTGTTGGTGCCCAACACCGTGGTTCGGAAGTCATATCCCGTTCCGCTCCCGCTACACAGGGCAGTCGAAGTCGAAATCGAGGATATGCTAGCTCAGGGAATCATTGAGCGTTCTACTAGCGCCTTCTGCAACCCTCTCCGGATTGTGCGAAAAAAGGATGACCGGTTAGGGATTTGTCTCGGCGCCCGCTTCCTTAACAACATAATTGCCTCGGACCAGGAGGCGCCCCCCCCCCCGAATCGAAGAGATCACGCAAAAGTATCACGGAACCCGTTACATAACTACGTCGGACCTCGCCAATGGATACTGGCAAATCCCCCTCCATCGGGCGTCGCGCCCTTACACGGCCTTCTTATTCGAATCCCGGCTGTTACTCACGTCCAAGACATGGGCGGAGCACATTCACCACCTTGACCTCGTCTTTTCAAAATTGCAGGAGCAAAACTTCACCCTGAGGCTAGACAAATCCATGTTCTGCCGAACGTCCGTTAGGTTTTTGGGGTTCGTCTTATCGATACGGGGTATCCGACCTGATCCCGACAAGCTAGAGGTTATTCGCAATTTTGCTGAGCCCACCAGCCGCAAACAGCTGCAACAGTTTATCGGGGTATGCACTTATTATAGGCAGTTTTGTGTTAAGCATGCCAACTTCATTGAAGACTTCCGGGCACTATTGAAGGCTAAATCTCTCTGGGAGTGGACGGAGAAACATCGCCGAGCTTTCGCCGATCTAAAAAATAATTTAGCTAACGCGATCATGCTCCATCACGTTCTTCCGGATAGGACATTTAAAGTACAAACCGACGCCTCCGATAGGGGGATTAGTGGCGTGTTCTACCAGACGGATTAGCATAATCACCAGTATGTGATCTCCCTGGTCAGTCGGTGCATCAACACGGCCGAGAAAAATTATGGTACCACGGAAAAGGAATTGCTAGCCATTATTTATACTATCCAAAAGTGCCGTCGCTGTTTAATTGGACGGCGATTCGAAGTCATAACCGACCATAAGGGGCTCACCTTCCTGCATAGTACCCAGATCATACCCCCCGCTTGAAGCGGTGGTGTATCACCTTGCAGCAGTATACGTTTGACGTTGTGTATTGCCCTGGGCCGGAAAATGTTGTGGCGGATTTCTTCAGCCGCAATCCGAAAGGAACATTCGAGATGGACAGTTCGCCAACGTTAAGTTTGCCGTCCCTTGCGAAGCAATTACGCGCCCCTCAGTCCGGATTATCAAGCTCGACTGGCATCTTTCGACTGACCGCTCCTGATGACGGGATTCTAGAAGAAGACTTACGCAGGGATCTGGCGTCGTTGGCCGATTTACAGAGCCAAGACCCCTCTGTCGCTAGGATAAAAAGGGCCCTTGAAGGGGGTAAATATTCCGACCGGTATCAGATTCGTAATCATCTCTTGTTTCGCTATTTCTCATCTACCAATCGGTGGCTGATCCTACTCCCCCGGGTACTAGTCAAGCGTGTTCTCGATTACGTACATTACGCACTTGGGCACCCGGGAGCCTCCAAAACCCTATCGTATCTGTACCAGTACTTCCATTGGGATGGGATGTGTAAAGATGTGGCGACGTACGTCCGAACATGCGATCTATGTCAGCGCACCAAGCATTATCAATTATCGGAGGGAAGGGGAATATCAGCTTGTCGCGGCGGAGATGCCCGGTGACCTGGCCACAGTTGACTTCTATCGTCCGTTGCCGCGGTCTACTGCGGAGGTCCAGTATCTCTTTGTGGTCCTCGATGCGTTCTCCAAATATGTCAAGCTATACCCCATAAAACGGGCCACAACGTCAACCGCCTTACACAAGTTAGAAAAGTACTATTTTCCCGAACTCGGTCGACCAAAGGCTATTTTAGCCGATAATGGTACCCAGTTTACGTCAGCGAAATGGTCGTTGGCCCTCGAAGTCCATCAGGTAAGGGCTAAATTTTGCTCGATCCGCCATCCCCAGAGCAATCCCACCGAGAGAATCATGAGGGAGTTGGGCCGTTTTTTCGCACGTTCTGCCACGAGACCCATACGAAGTGGGCCCGATATGTCCCAAAGATCGAACGACTGCTGAACATAACCACCCACTCGAGTACGGGGTTCACGCCCTACGAGTTGCATACCGGGGGTCGGCCGTAGGATGAGATGGAGGAAGCATTAGGGATCTCTCGGGCTGACGAGGTCCCTCACAAAACTAAGATTCTTATAGCAAAGGAAAGAATCCGACGCAGTTTCGATTCGCGAAGGAAGGGAAAAAGGGGGTTTTCGAAGATGGTGCTCAACGAAGGTGATTTAGTGCTCCTTCGACAGCCGTACCCCTCCAATGCGGGAGAACAACTGCTAAATTCTTTCACCTATATTGCGGTCCATATCGGCTAGATAAATCGTACGGGACCAATGCTTTTCGTTTGGTGGATCCGCACGACTCCAATCAGGTAAAGAGAATCTATAATCGTATCCATCTGCGACCCTACCATGAGCCTGGTTGACTGACCTGTGGCGTCGATAGCCGCAACCGCTGCCGGTCTTGTAATGGTACGCGGGGATGATTCGGGTTGGCCGATGTTATTTATAGCCTAATTCCTTATCCGAACAGCGGGCGTCTTTAGGCTAAGGGGGATAGTTGTAATAGGCCGTCTCGGTCGACGGTCTCGAGGTTCCTGGTTCGCATATTTAAAACACGAGGCCTCTTCCCCCGTCGTGTCGATTTGATCGACGGAAGTAGGAGGTGCGACGGTTCCTTCGAGACCGACCTAATCATCCCCACTCTTTAGGCTTCGGAAGGCTATCGACAGCCTAAGAGGTCACTTGTTGAAGGACCCGATACAGGGACACACGAGTCAGGCGGAGCGACAAATCTCTCGCCATATTTATCACACATAGAGAACGTAGTTGGTCAATCGTGCAGGGGACTAGCATCCCCGATGACCGTCCGTGAGTTGCTGCACGAAAACCCAGCAATCATCATCAACATTTGACCGACCCGAAAAAGGCGGATTCATTAATAAGTCAACGAACGGAAGCATTCCGACGTGGCTCGCGACTGCGACGTCTCCCTGCGATTCGAGATCCTCGGAGCTACCGTAATTACAACACTGAGTCCTACCAGAGAAAGAGATCGTCGCCGGTCATGCAGTTCCGGATCTTCACCCTTTGACTGGGACCTTACTCGGTGCTCCCGACGCCACTCACCCCGGACAATCAAGAAACTGTGAGTTCGGTCCATTCTAAATAACCCTATCGAGTGTAAGCGCACGGGCCAGAATCCGTCTGACAACCTGGTGCAGTGTCGGTAAAGGGAACAGGACAGTATAAAAGATCGTGGACGTGCGCCCGTCCAGGGATAAAGAGGCGAGCGTCATAACGGGAGTGGGAGATTCAGGCGTGCGGAATCGTCGGTCATTCCAATCATTGTCATTGGTTATTATTTTGTAATTCTTTGTAAACGAATCCACCCAATCACTGTCGGTGGTTATTATTTTGTAATTCTTTGCAACGAAATCATTATAAACGTGAATGGGTCGGAGTGTAGCGTGATTGATCGAATTATAAATTAGAGTCAAGCGGTACGGGAGTAGTGTGTCCTAGAAATTGTTATCATGTATTCTAACCGAGTAATTGTTTGTAAGCAAAGTCATCCTAAAAATGTAAATGAATAAAAATTTGAATAATTAGAACAATTATTACACTAGTTTTTTCGGCCTTGTCCAAGCGAATACTTAAAAACTTATCCACCGATTTTCAATTTTCGTCAATTTAACATTCGATAATTACTATTTTTAAAGACTGCTTGAATAGAGAAAAAGGGCCTTGAAAATAAAGAAAATTTTCAAACTGTTGGCATTTTGTAAAAAAAAAAGACTACACATAACGATAGCTACATTTGTATAGATATCGAGAAATTGTTAACTTTTAATTTACAGATAACCTTTCATAAATATATCGATGGGACAATGAAGAGAATTTTTTTTTTCGTCGTCAACTCAAGTCTTATATCTCGGTTAATTTTCAAGATTTTGTCATAAAAATTGGTTTAAAACTAGATGAATATATACTTCATAAATGAGTATAAACCTGATCGTTTCATAATTAGTTATGCCTATGAAAAAAATTGCAATTATTGACGACGCAGCACCCGTTACGTAACGGAAAAGGGGGGGGGGGGGTTCTGGCCAAGCGTTACAGTCCCGTTGCGGGGCGCGGGGTTAAAAATTGGGAAATTTGCGTAACGTGATTTGTATACGCCCCCTAATAGCATTAGTTATAATTTTTGTCACATATTGCTTATTAATGTTTAAAAACATACAAAAATAAATTGCCAGATCGATTGCGTGGTCGATAGTCATCGCCAGAATCAATTATAACTAATTAAAATAAAGCCATTTTCAGGTAATAGTATGAGGTCTGGCTTTTTTTCAGTACGAGTAGATTAATTACATAGACCGGTAAAAAATTGCCAGACACAAAGCATAGGGGACACACGTGTAAAAAAATGGTTGAAAGTCCTGCTATTTACCCGAGAATCGGCTAAGGGGCATTGCGAAAGCTGCGTGGAGGGGATAGCGTTCCGGTTGCCGATTTGGTCTCGTCGCCGTCGCTGTTTTCGAATATTCCATCCTTGTCGTGCTCGTTGAAAATGAAAAGCCGAATTCAATATGAACAGTCGGATTGTTATACAAGCAGAATCGTGAAATTAATTCCCCGGAAGATTGTATAAAAATCCATTCAATAATTAACCATCAATTATCGTCAACAATATTCCGAGACATGATTCCATGGAGGCTAGAGTGAGAGGAGGCCGATCTGTGCATTTCAAAATGGCTACAAAAATGTGGTCAAACAGGGATGGCGCCACTATCTCTAAGACCTCGAGAAGTAAGCTGAGTATCGATGTCTTGTAAGAGGGATGAAAGAGGATCGAATACGCATCCCAGCAAGCAGTGCAGCGAGATCGCGCGCAAAAGTTACCCCCTCTCTAGATCTTATGCGCCCATCGCACAATCATAGTAGCGCGTGTCCGTGAGCGAGCGACGCTCGGACATCTTCGGAAAGAGCCGAGCGCGCCGAAGTTTCCCGACCGCGCCTTCGGCAGCTACACCAATGCATGGACCATGGAGGCTAGAGTGGGAGGAGGCCGATCTGTGCATTTCAAAGTGGCTACAAAAATGTGGTCAGACCGGGATGGCGCCACTATCTCTAAAACCTCGAGCAGGAAGCTGAGTATCGATGTCGTGTAAGAGAGATGGAAGAGGATCGAATACGCATCCCAGCAAGCAGTGCAGCGAGATCGCGCGCAAAAGTTACCCCCTCTCTGGTCTCTTACGCGCCCATCACACAATCATAGTAGCGCGTGTCCGTGAGCGAGCGACGCTCGGACATCTTCGGAAAGAGCCGAGCGCGCCGAAGTTTCCCGACTGCTCCTTCGGCAGCTACACCAATACATGGACGCCGAGCTCGTTCATGTGCGGCCAAGCCGAAACGAAGGCTTCAAGGGAAAAAGCAATGTGAGCACGACTCGCGCGTGACGTCACCCGACGCCACGCGCGAGGCTTTTAGATTATTTCAATGCTTATTTAGCTCTTGATTCTCTGCGTTATCAATGTATACAAAAAAATGTATCGGACACCCTGATCGCTTATTTTTTAGTGTATACGTTAATTTAAATATAATTATGAATCCAAATTACAACTTATTTATCTTCTAAAAAATTGTTTACGCTTTACTCACACCCGTCCTTATGCCAAATAAATTATAATTAATAAAAGTAAGCGGAAATATATTTATATTCGTATTATTATATTAATTCTCATAGTTTCATCAAGCGATAAAGCATTATCCCCAAAAGCAAGCCAATCAACCATCCGACCGCGAATCGTCAGTACCAGAAAGTGCATATTCTACAAGCGATGGGATGGTCCCGTTGGTAGCGTTCCTGGCTTCGGTCCGCAGGGGCGCAGGATCGTTCCCCGCGCTCAGTGCTTTTTTTTTTAATTATTACTACTATTAATTCTTGTTTGATTAGTTATTTTTATTAAGTTATCATTATTATTTTTATTAGTTATCTTTTAGTGCCGAAAAATTTATCGCGCACTCCGACCGCTTATTTTATTAGTTTGTACGTTAATTTGAATGTAATAATAAATCTAAATTACAACTTATGTATCTTCTAAAAAATTGTTTGCGCTTTACTCACACCCGTCTCTATGCCAAGTAAATTGTAATTCATAAAAGTAAGCGGAAATATATTTATAGTCGTATTATTATATTCATTCTCGTAAGTTACGATTCGCGGAATATAATAATGCAAATATAAATATATTTCCGCTTACTTTTATGAATTACAATTTATTTCGCATAGGGACGGGTGTGAGTAAAGCGCAAACAATTTTTTAGACGATAAATAAGTTGTAATTTGGATTTATTATTACATTAAAATTAACATCCAAACTAATCAAATGAGCGGTCGGAGTGCGCGATGAATTTTTCGACACTACAAGATAACTAATTAAAATAATAATGATAACTAATAAAAATAACTAATCAAATAAGAATGAATGGTAAACAGAATTTAAAAAAAAAGCACTGAGCGCGGGGAACGATCCCGCGCCCCTGCGGACCGAAGCCAGGAACGCTACCAACGGGACCATCTCATCGCTTGTAGAATATGCACTTTCTGATTCTGACGATTCGCGGCCAGATGAATGATTCGCTTATTTTTGGAGATAATGCTTTATCGCTTGATGAAAGTATGAGAATTAATATAATAATACGAATATAAATATATTTCGGCTTACTTTTATGAATTATAATTTATTTGGCATAAGGATGGGTGTGAGTAGAGTGTACACAATTTTTTAGAAGACAAATAAGTTGTAATTTGGATTTATTGTTATATTTAAATTAACGTATAAACTAAAAAAATAAGCGATCAGGGTGCCCGATACATTTTTTTGTATACATTGATAACGCAGAGAATCAAGAGCTAAATAAGCGCTGAAATCATCTAAAAGCCTCGCGCGTTCCGTCGGGTGACGTCACGCGCGAGTCGTGCTCAGATTGCTTTTTCCCTCGAAGCCTTCGTTTCGGCTTGGCCGCACATGAACGAGCTCGGCGTTCATGTATTGGTGTAGCTGCCGAAGGTGCGGTCGGGAAACTTCGGCGCGCTCGGCTCTTTCCGAAGAGGTCCGAGCGTCCCTCGCTCACGAACAGGCGCTACTATGATTGTGTGATGGGTGTGTAAGAGACCAGAGAGGGGGTAACTTTTGCGCGCGATCTGGCTATATATCATTTTGCATCTCTCTTGCACGCAGCCTACTTCTCAAGTATCATGCTGCCTTATGCACAGTTCACTTCTCATTATTTACTTGTTCCGTCTCTGTCACACGCAGCTCACTTCTCGGGTCTTAGCAATAGTGGCGCCATCCCAGTATGACCACATTTTTGTAGCCACTTTTTTCAAGTCTCTCCATAAGAGATCGGACTCCTCCCACTCTAGCCTCCCTGGCATGGACGCCGAGCTCGGTCATGTGCGGCCAAGCCGAAACGAAGGCTTCGAGCATGGAGACTAGAGTAAAGGAGTGGACACAGCGTGCTTTAGAAGTGGACACGAAATCGGTACCTCTTGTGGCGGCGCTGCGGTCGAACTCGTCGGAATCACACATATATATATATATATTCATGTAAATCAAAGATGTACTGCTAACCTTTCGGCTGCTCTCAACAATGCGTCGTGGTGGTGAATTGAACATGTTGATACATATCAAGTAATGTTGGGGTATATTGACTTTATAGAGATCAATGCAGCTAATTGTAATGAATGATATTAAGCGGTGAATCAACCGAACAAGCTGGCAAGCCTATTTAAACTCCATTCGTTGCAATAACTTAAATATTAAAAATCTACTTTATGCTTGTAATAATGTCGTGGCTAAGGTGGTTAGGTGTTCATCTTCTACTGGGGCAAGCTGCGTACAACACGCGACAAATTTTTTTATTTATTTTTATTGTTATCTAATAAAGTTTAAATTGTTCGTATTAATTACATTATTGTAGTGTATTTATATTTT
Organism: Ophion slaviceki; assembly: GCA_944452715.1. Classification (NCBI taxonomy): domain Eukaryota; kingdom Metazoa; phylum Arthropoda; class Insecta; order Hymenoptera; family Ichneumonidae; genus Ophion; species Ophion slaviceki. The sequence goes on along the minus strand of OX101784.1, from coordinate 8,678,000 downwards.
TTTAATATGTGTATATAAATAAATAAAAATAAAAATAGAATTCTTATCTATTCTGTAGCCCACAGTATTCAACATTAAAAGAAAAAAACATTGTTTTTACATGTATGCTGAATTGAAATGAATAGGTGTTGATATTTAATAACTTGATTTTCGTGTACAATTGTAATGGATTGTATGTAGAAAACATTCATGCTTATGTACATATTTGTGAATTGTAAACTCAATTAAGAAAACGATGAAGAATAATGTATTGAGCTTCTGATCTGTATGTAGATCGTCAGAAACTTAGACTATGCGGTATTTTATCATTACGAAACAAATGTTGTTGGCTGTGAAAATGTATTACGTAAATTAAACAAAAATATTTTACGTAAGGGGGTGGTAATAAATAAAACATCCGTTGTAAAAAAACGAATGAAGTGGTATCATTTGATCACTGTAATTGAACATTTATTATTACTCGCTGTATGCAGGAAGACATGTATGCTGCATGTATATATATGTATATATATTTATAATGAAACAAAAAAAGAAATATGTATAATAAAATATATAAAAGAAACAACCCGTTTTCAACACGGTCGTAGTCATTCTTGGTGAACGTGGCATAAAGGTAATGTTATTTTCTTTCGTATATTTTTACATTAATGAAACATTTTTTAAACTAATGAAAATCTGAAGTAAGTGTTTTATTGACGTTGATTCGCTCTGATAAAATTCGTCACGCAAACATGTTTTAGGTCGGTTTTCAGCATACTTTTAACTTAATTAATACTTGCCTACAATTTGTCGAAAATGTAACGTTAAAAAGAATATTTGTTCCTACTAGCGAGGTAAATACAAAATTATTTGAAAGTTATGCGATAAGAAATCCTTTTGGTAAATGAAGAATAGCTCATTCGGAGCAGATTTGAATTTTATAAAATAATAACCATCGTCGTATAAATTGGAGAGAATTAATAAATGTCTGTAATTACTGTTTGTTTGAACGATATCCATTTGTAAATTCGCAGACGTACATTTGCGGTATTGACGATGAACAATGGATGGAAAATTGATCGTTTGGTTAAATTAAAAAAAAAACATCAGGCAATTCAACATGACCAATATTGCATCGTTACATTTTATGCAAAACGTTTCAATGTGTAAGTTGCTCTTGGGACGCGAATTACTAAAAAAGAAACTGTGGTAACTTCTTGACCCAAAACGTGGCTGTTCGAAATCCTGGCTGTGCCTGCAACGAAGACCGTCCACATTGGTGTCCCAGGTTGCCTCGATATCTCGGAGAAGATTTCTCAGCTGCGTTATGGTGCTGGCTAGTGATCAATTTCGCGTACTGTCTTCCATTGAGCCATAAGATTGTCGGAGTATTGGAAACTTCTGTGAATTATAATACTTGATTTAATTTAGTGCAATTGAAGACTCAACTTGAGCGATCTGCAAGATTGTTTAACTCTCTGTTTACGGTCTTCATCGTCTGTGTCGGAATTTCGACACTCGATCATCATCCCAGTTTGATCTTGAGGCTTCCCAGGCGTCCTGACCAGCGGTGTTCTTGATTTTCGGTTCCTCACCGAGGCCAAACCTCTCGATGCAACCGGACGATCATCTTATCCGTCTGATAAGGAGGTAGCGTGTCGCTGCAAATTATATCCCGGCTAAGAGGTTGCTTGTCGCGACTAGGGAGGGGGGGGAATAATGTCCGATCGTACGTCACAAGCATTTTTTAAATTTTTTAATTTTCATCGCCTTTTCTTAGGCGTAAATTTTAATAAAATTAATGAAGTTAACGAAATGTGACGATGACGTTCGTAAACATCACGCGCGAAAACACATTTTTTCAATTTATTTTTGCCTGCTTAGTTATAAAATAAATAAGCATTAAAACACATAAGCAGATTTGTTATGCCCGGAATATATAAAAACGCTATGCCTATGCACGTGAACTGTACGGTGAAATTTATTCAGAAATGTGAAGAAGAAATATGTGGAAAAATTGTGTCTTCGAATGCAGTACTGAAGAATATGCTCACCAAATTTAATAAAATTGTAATCTTTCTTTTTATTCCCTGTGTTTTTAACATGGGCAATATTGCCAAGTGTGCTGAAACTCCTAACTATTTTTCAACTTTGTCTGCAAGATATTATCCGATAATTTCCAACTGACGTACCTTTTTTTGCGAACAGAATTCGGATGGACGAAGCGCTGTTTGAGGCGTGTGCGACATCATCGCCGTGATCAGGTCATGCGCGCGTTCGCAAAAATCTCGTGTCGGTTTTGAGTCCTTCAGTTGTGGGCATGTCTTCTCGTAAATTTCCATAGCGACGCGGATTTGCGGCGAGAACAACTGAACAATTTCAGAAATCAATATTTTGCTTTCAGTTGAATATGTACGCTTCGAACGATGCATCTAATGCACCGAACCTCGAACGCTAGTGGCACATTCATTTTCTGATATCCTACAGGATTCAGATGTGCAGGCGACAATTTGTATGCCAATTTTAAATTGGGCTTTGAAAAATTCTCGCACTGCAACAGTGCTTCCCAGTGCTCTTTCTTGACGATCCCATCTAGTGTCTGAAAGCAGAAAAATATTTTAAAAACCACGTGAAGGGCTCAGAAGTTGAAGTTCTTTCAGTTCATAATTCAGCGATTATCTGGATTCTATTTTTTACCTCGAAGATACGACGATTCATGCAACCGGTCCGTAAGCATTTCCAAAGATGCGGGAAGTCCGAAAGCATCCACATCCTTTTATTTTCGTCGCAGGGATGAGGACAACTTAAGTTGTTTTCATCAATGCCGAAAATGTTCCAAACGCCCCGGTTCCATTGAGCTCCGTCGGTAGTCACGGCATCTACGTGGAATCCCGAATTGCCCAGCAGAACCACGCACTCCAAAATCAATTTATGCACAACCGCACTGGAGACGGAATCTTTGCTGAGAAAACAGCCCAAGGCTTGGACCCATGCTCCTTTGAACGGTTGGAACATAAAGACGAGCGCGTGGTCTGCTCTTGTTCCTTTCTTATCTTCGGGGGTGTACTTTCCGAGATCGACGAAACCTCCAAACTTGAGAGTTTGTCGGTTAAATGAAATGGCCTCGCATAATTTCATTTCGTCGATTAGGAGGACACCTACATGTTAATCAGTCCATGTTTATTAATACTGGTGAAATAATAGCAAATTTGTCATTACTAAGAAAACCATTTAAGTAATAATACTATTTACAGTCCGAGTTAAAATCAAGTACAAGAGAGCATGCAATGAAAGGAAACGGATCTGAGCAGCTAGCGTATAAAATCGTGCAAGGAAAGTAAGAGTCGAAAATTGAAAAAGGCACAACCCGTACAAGTTAAATTTGACCAGAACGTTTTCAGAGCAACCAAGTACGAGCTGCTATCCATTGGAAGAGGTTAGTATCCGGCACGTAAGTATATAATACGAATTTAATTGTTTTTTCAACTTTTTAACCCTGTGTTCTGAAGAGGTCGGTCAACAACACGCGTCCCTTGCAAGGAGTGATTCACATTTCAATAGGTACTTACGGATGAGATAATTCTATGCACACGTTAAAGACATTTGGTCAAATAAACAACTGAGAAAGGAGTGCAATTAACATCATGTACAAGCAAAGAATAATGTGTTGTTATTTGTATCACTAATACCTCTTTTATAAGGTTTGTCCATCCGTGAGCCTTTCCTCCGCAGGCGTTCAAAAATCGACTCCTGAAACCCGTATGTTGAGGAGCAGATTTTCTGAATGTACCGGCTCAATGTTTTACGGCAGGGTAGTGGGAGAATTCCTCGGTCTCTGATGTGCTCATATAGGGATGAGTTTTTTATCCTTATCAGTAAACATTCGTAGATCCATTCCATGGGGTATCTACGTTTGTTTCGACATTTTACTTTGGAGGTCTCGAAACACGATACGACGAGCTGCTACTGCGCTTCTGGAAGACTAGCGATAGCGCTTTCCAAAGCAGTACTCTTCACTGCCGCACACTCCCTTTGTAGTCGAGCTACATTTTCTTTCGTGATTGCAATCTGCAAATAAAGAAAAACATTGTTATATTAAGAAATATTACATTGCCATATTACAATCTGCACCCATTATTACTTTTTTTTGAAGATAGAATGATGATTGCACTACCTTTTGCCGCAAACGAAGGAATTTTCTCCGCTCTAACTGCACGGACTTTTTCGCTGTGGCTAATTGTTGCTGTACATCAACAGCTGTTCGTATTCGCAATAGACTTCTCCGAAGGTCCCAACAATGCATGCATTGGAAACGTTCTGGCGTACGCTTATATTCTTCAGTTTCATCGAGAATACCCATGCAATAAGGTGCGCGCCTAAGCATAACACATATTTTCTACGTTTTCTGTACATTTCTGCACACATGCAACCAATTTGTTCAAGTACAATACAACAATACCGTTCCTCCTCGACGTCCGTCCCCTTGCATACAACGAGCTTCTTTGTAATGTCCATATACTGCACAATTTGGGCCATTGACTCGACGATGTCATTGAGGTCAACCATCTTACCGGAAATTGTTCGAATCTGTAAAAATTAAATTACATTACTTCAAGAAGTTCTACCACTGAACAAATCTAAGATTAAGTCTACGAATGCAGTGACGTAATTACACTTATAGAAAGATGTTGACTGACGACGAGATGCAATCGGACCGAAAAGTCCAACACATCGTAATTCGTGAAGAAGACATCTGAGCCTTGCTGACTCCAAGCCCAGGATCCTCGCAGTACGGTCGAACTCAATTCTCGCTTCAAATCATGAATTGAGAAATTAGGAGCGTCTACTGCAGCATTTTCGTGCAGCTGAAAATCCTCACGGCGAGGCACTACTTCCTCAGTGGTCTCACATTCCATGGCGATGATTTCATTTGAAACATCGTCAATGTTTTCCGGCAGATTATCCGGCATGGAAATGTTGTTGTTCTGAAATAATCCATTATTTTTGTAATGTTTGTCTACAAACATTTTTGAATACCCTACAATTCCAAGATTAATTGTTTAAACTTTGTATGAACGTTGTTAACAATCCGACTCTAGTGTGCTAATTTTAGAAAAATGTTGTCGAATTTGTTTAAAAAAAATACGAATTGTACGGAATTTTTCAATAAAACAAATAAATTGTGATTGCTTCAATTTCCTCAAATAAAACCATTCATGGCTTATTTTGAGCATAGAAATAAATTACCACATAGAAAGGTTGATCTCACTTACTGAAAAAACAAATACGCTGCAAATTAAAATATGGACATTGCTTCCAATTGAGTTCCAAATCAATTTGCAGCGTATTTCTTTTTGACTTACTTCAGCGGGGTTGATTTATGAAAATAAAAAATGTATAAGTACGTACCTCACAATGCTTTGTAGGTGGATCACCCACAATTGGTACAGCATCGTTTTCTAGACCCCATTGATCACGGGGTATGACGCTGATAGTCCCGCCAATTAATGTCAACGTATTGCTCTTCTTTATATGCTGTTCAGCGAAATGCAACTCACAAACAAATTGTTTTTTTGTGAGATTACATGTCAACGCATCTTTCCACAGCTTCAGCCGCTCGTCATTCTACATTGAACGAAATTTCGATATACAGGAATGTATCATCCCAGCTAGAAAATAATGGGTGTGTCTTGGACAACTCACATTGTGCAGTGACTGGACTAGACAACGCAGCTCTGTGCAGTGACTGAACTGGACAGGCTGCGGCGCATCAGTGCTCATATGTAACATACAAGCAACTCGCTGCTCTCGCAGCAATATGCGCTACTAAAGCAGCAGGCCCTCCACAGCTCTGTGTTGTCCAAAACACATCCAATGAAAATTGAAATAAAAATTGCTTAATTAACTTTTTTTACCTTAGGTACTGCAAACATGGATAACTGTCGCAACCCCAACGCCTTTCGTCTTGAATAATTTTTCCACCTGCCGCTCCCGCATCCTGGAACGGCACAGTGCCGCGGCATCCTAGAAAAACAAAAAATGCAAACAACTGTTTTACGAGGTACATTCTTTGCAAAAGAATGTATGAATAGGGGAAAATGAATTAGAAAAAAATTAACAATGAATAATTTCTCGGAGCTTTAAGTGCGTCAATATATTGCCGCAAGCAGACGTTTGCTGTATGATTCAAGAGAACCTTCAATTCAGTTTTTTTTCTTCCTTTTCTTACATTCCTTACATCCTCTCATTTTCCAAAAATTTCTCATGCATGCATGTGCGCTCAACAGGCATTTTCTTGGCTATATTAATTAACCTCGCACGTGATCGACATAGATATACAAAAAATAATACAATAAATCATTTACCTTGTTTTTTGCACGAAATATTCACTAGGGAACTCGAGGTACTCAAAAAAAAACGATTATTTGCACTTTATAACCACAGCACACACAATATTTGATTTAGTTCAACTGAAATATACACGAGGCACGAGGCAGGAGGCCATGATATAAATGAAGCCTGCGCAAGCGCTGAAGGATACTTCACTACTATTGGTTGACGAAGTTGATCCTTGCGACGCTTGTAGCCGAATAACAAACTTCTGGAAGAGCGGATTTTCAGTACGGTGGTACTACATATTCTCCTATCCTGTGTCCACTCCTTTACTATAGTCTTCATGGCTTCGAGGCAAAAAGCAATCTGCGGCACGCGCGAGGCTTTTAGCTGATTTCAATGCTTATTTAGCTCTTGATTCTCTGCGTTATCAATGTATACAAAAAATGTATCGCGCACCCTGATCGCTTATTTTTTAGTTTATACGTTAATTTAAATATAATTATGAATCCAAATTACAACTTATTTATCTTCTAAAAAATTGTTTACGCTTTACTCACATCCGTCCTTATGCCAAATAAATTATAATTCATAAAAGTAAGCGGAAATATATTTATATTCGTATTACTATATTAATTCTCATACTTTCATCAAGCGATAAAGCATTATCCCCAAAAACAAGCCAATCCACCATCCGGCCGCGAATCGTCAGTACCAGAAAGTGCATATTCTACAAGCGATGGGATGGTCCCGTTGGTAGCGTTCCTGGCTTCGGTCCGCAGGGGCGCAGGATCGTTCCCCGCGCTCAGTGCTTTTTTAAAAATTATTATTACTATTAATTCTTGTTTGTTTAGTTATTTTTATTAGTTATCATTATTATTTTAATTAGTTACCTTTTAGTGTCGAAAAATTTATCGCGCACTCCGACCGCTTATTTGATTAGTTTGTACATTAATTGAAATGTAATAATAAATGTAAATTAGAACTTATTTATCTTCTAAAAAATTGTTTGCGCTTTATTCACACCCGTCCCTATACCAAATAAATTGTAATTCGTAAAAGTAAGCGGAAATATATTTATAGTCGTATTATTATATTCATTCTCGTAAGTTACGATTCGCAGCCGGTTGGATGATTGGCTTGTTTTTGGGGATAATGCTTTGTCGCTTGATGATAGTATATGAGAATGAATATAATAATGCGAATATAAATATATTTCCGCTTACTTTTATGAATTACAATTTATTTGGCATAGGGAGTGTGAGTAAAGCGCAAACAATTTTTTGGAAGATAAATAAGTTGTAATTTAGATTTATTATTACATTTAAATTAACGTACAAACTAATAAAATAAGCGATCAGGGTGCGCGATACATTTTTTTGTATACATTGATAACGAAGAGAATCAAGAGCTAAATAAGCATTGAAATCATCTAAAAGCCTCGCGCGTTCCGTCGGGTGACGTCGCGCGCGAGTTGTGCTCAGATTGCTATTTCCCTCGAAGCCTTCGTTTCGGCTTGGTTGCACACGAACGTGCTCAGCGTCCATGTATTGGTGTAGCTGCCGAAGGCGCGCTCGGCTCTTACCGAAGATGTCCGAGCGTCGCTCGCTCACGGACACGCGCTACTATGATTGTGTGATGGGCGCGTAAGAGGCTAGAGAGGGGGTAACTTTTGCGCGCGATCTGGCTATATATCATTTTGCATCTCTCTCGCACGCAGCCTACTTCTCAAGTATCATGCTGCCTTATACACAGCTCACTTCTCATTATTTACTTGTTCCGTCTCTGTCACACGCAGATCACTTCTCGAGTTCTTAGCAATAGTGGCGCCATCCCTGTTTGACCACATTTTTGTAGCCACTTTTTTCAAGTCTCTCCATAAGAGATCGGACTCCTCCCACTCTAGCTTCCCTGCATGATTCAATACGCCCGGTTTGCCTTAAAATTATCAGTTACTAGAAACATTTTCATGCATGTTAATGGGACATGTTTTTGTACGGATGTATTGCAAACTCCCTGCGATTGTAGAAAATCCGCTTTTATATGTTGCGCAAGATGTCGCAAAATTTATTGCTTTGTTTGTTTCTACGATAATTACCACTGCGGTTTTTGTATATAATTATTATATGAATAAAAATTGAATTATTCCCAATCGACTTTGTTTTTCTCATTAAAAACCCAATGTTCCTCCTCATATACTTTACAATGAAAAATAAAAAAACCCACCGTTATGAATTGTTTTATTGGAAAAGAAAGAAAATAATTTAAAAAAAGTAATGTAAATAAATGTTTGAGAATAATGTAGGGATGAGAAACGTTGTGAATAATTGTTGGGATAACAAAAAAAAATAAAAAATAAGATCGAAGGAGGAATCGAACTAGAGACCTCCGGCGCAAAAGACCGAGCCCTAACCGTCTAGACTAGACGGCGGCTCGACAAGTGCCTGACATTTTAAACTCATAAGGCGCCTAAGAAACTTTGAATCGATTTTTCTCGGAATTTTCTGAGTAGTGCGTCCTACTACTTTAACCACGTGAGGTGCTGGGGTCCTCTTTCACCACAAAAAAATTCGGCCAAATCCCCGACCCCAGGGTCATACCGTCTCCTTGTCAGCCGATTCTCGTGCAAAGAGGGGCACTTATAACAGTTTTTTTTTACATTTCCCCGATTCTTTCGGTTTGCCAATTTTTTACCGGTCTATGTAACTAATGTACTCGTACTGAAAAACCGAATTTCCCACTTCTGACCACGCAAAACATCCCCACACTAAAACACTTCCCCCTCCGTATTTGACAGTGTTTTAAATATTTTCTTCAAGAAGCTGTTCTCCCGGCTTAATCCAAACGCGTGATCGTCGTTTGTGTCCAAATAAGTCAAACTCGCTCTCGTCACTCCAAACAACCTTTTTCCAAAACGAAATCGGCTTATTCACGTATTTTTTGCAAACTCGAGGCGCTTGATTTCATTTGCTTTGCGAATCAAAGGGCGACGTTGTGCAAAACTATTTTTAAGCCTGCTCCTCGAAGTCTCCCACGGTCTGTTTGGTCGGAAATATTCAGGCCTGTATTTTCGAGAATTACACGGCTAGTAATCGTTGGATTTTTCTTTGCCTCCCTGATAATTTTGCGATCGTCCAATTTAGTTGTTTTACTTTTTCTACTTCGTCCATTTTTATCACCGACAATATCTAATTCCTTGAACTTCTTGCATATTTTTCTCACTGCACCTTCACTTATGTCATTTTCGACCAATTTCTCTTTTAGAAAGAACTGTTTTTTGGTCTTCAATTACCAGTTCTCGCCCTTGAATTGCAATTTTCGGCATCGCGGATTTGTTGCTACCGCACTCGAACACAGAAAATCGATAACTGGCCGAAAAATCGTCAAATTTACATGTTTACATTCCGTCTGCCATCCTAAGCTTCGTTGGGAGAAAATCGCTTTGTTGTCACTGATGACAATATATAAACCTTGGGTGCGTACTTTTTTTTGTCCAGCATATAACAGGCACTCCGCGCTGAAATCGTTCTCTTTCTGGTTTCGAATATTTGTAACATTGTTTCAACGGAAGCGTAAAGGCAAAACAATGAACTTTCGTCATGACTGCTCAAGCTCTGATTTATTGATGATATTTGGAATGAGAATAACACATAAATGGAAATTGAACGGTGCTTACTTTTGTTTGTCCGGTACTGTACGTACAATGGCCATATTTAGACTATCCAACACGTTGACGCAGTCATGATTTTATGCGTGCCTTGCCCTCCCGCATTCTCATGTCAATTCGCGAAGTGAGGCAGCAGTGTGGTCGCCGGTCTCGTCGAGACAAGGCGCAGCGTGTTTGACACTGCTAAGAAATTTTTCACGTACCTTTAAATTCGTTAACCTATTGTAATTTTCGCTTCAACATATAAATAATTAATGGTAGTTGCTGAAAATTCGTGACTTTATAGTTTGTTTCGTCAGATATGGGGAGTCGATTATGATTTTTTTTTTGAAAATACGAATACGTTGTTTCTTCGCGTTGGGGCACATTTGTACATGTAGGTGTGGGGCACATGCGTACTGTACGAATGTACCCCATGTGTGTATTGGGCGTACAAATAAGTCTCCGCAGTTTGACAAAAGATGGACCCACCAGGAGGTCATGGTTGAAATGGTGAGGTGTGAAACGTCATATCGTAAGGTGGGACATCTGGTAAGGCCATAACCTTCAAATATTAGCGATTTTGTATCAGCATCCCATAATTTGTTTCGTGCGAAAATGTCGAGTTTTGAGCCGAATAAGCGTCATTTTCGGGAACTCTTGCGTTTAGCATGAATCTGCCTCCAAAAATGCTTCCAATTCCGCGTCTTCGTACACTTCGTTCCCGCAAACGACGCTTATTCGGCTCAAAACTCGACATTTTGGCACGAAAAAATTATGCGATGCTGATGTAAAATGGCTAATATTTCAAGGGTATGGTCTTGCCAGATGTCCAACCTTCAGATATGACGTTTTACACCTGACAATTGCAACCATAACCTCCTGGTGAGGCCATTTTTAGTTAAACGGCGGAGACTTATTTGTTCTCTCAATATTTTTAAAAATAATTGTTTATGTTACCAAAAATATTATTATTTCGGAAGATGATGCAAAAGAGCACGAGCAAGAAAACCAGAATCAGAGAGCTAAATGAAGAGACGCTGACATCTGAAATCCCGGATAAAACGTTATCGATTAGAAAATACGCAAAAAAATATGGCATTAAACCATCAACTCTTGAAACTCGCATCACGAACCTTTATAAAGAAGCTTCTGCTGAAGATGCTGCAAACGCAACAACAAAGATGAAGGAAGAGTTTATGTATCCGATTTAGTTTTTATTTTACCGAAACCCAAATCTGCTGCTACAGTGACGAAGGCTTTTTCACTTCGGAAAATACCTTTCTGCTGTTGCGTCCGGGTAACATAAAAAAGCCCATCTTACTGTATAAAGAGTCGCGGCGTGTCGTCAGTCCGTCAATGGCGTCGAGATCGGTGGGTCGACCAGTGGCGTCAAATCGGTTTTTTTTTATTACTTGGCGTCGAGACGCTGCCGCGTCGCTTGATAAAATTTGCCCTGTTTTTGACCTTAGCTACGGCTAATTAGTCAGGGATCCAGGCACAGTAATTTGGTAAATTAACGGGATTTCCTTGTGTAATTTCCTCAGTTTTTGTTATACATTCATGAAGTATGTGTTTGTAAGCATCATCATAGGAAATTATTTGATCAATGATTTAATTTCTTGATATAAAATTTATAACGAGGGTCATTGACCGGAATGAATTTAGGGTGGAGAAATCTTATGGTATATTCGATTGGTGACAACCGATACTGTTGAACAACGGGAGGTATGAAATTGACTGATTTAAGGTACTCCGCCGTATAATAGCCGTTGTTGTTTGACCGGCTGTACCCGTGGTATTCCGCGGATATTTTCCGAAGGTAATTCTTTCTCCCGCCTGGTTTACCCACTGTAGGAAAAACCGGGTGATCACTCAGAGCGACGATGTTAAGGAAATGGCCAAATTCGCGGTGGGCCACGCTATTTGACCAGGGATTGGAATATCTAGAGCACGAGGTGGTCCGCGCTGCTCTATGAGAGGTGAGAGGAAAGATTCAGAGTACGAGGTGGTCCGCGCTACTCTGTTGAATACGGAGGAAGGATCCCAGAGTACGAGATGGTCCGCGCTACTCTGAGTAAATGTTGAGAGTGAAGAAAAAGATCTTACTCTTTTTGGTTTTGAACTTGAAGATTTGTATTTTACGTGTTGAAAGTTTTCCTCGTACTGCTAAATTGTTACAAAAATCGGGCCTTTTATATCCGAAAATTTGGGGGTGGTTGAAGGAAGGTCCTCCGTGATTGGTGGAGTTTTCCGTCTCCCAACCTGTACATTTTCATCTTATAACTACAAACGGGAAGGAACTTCTTATGCTAGAGGGTCACATATCCCCTCCGAACTTGGTTCTTATCTTTCTTATTCCTTGGTGCTGGCACTGGGCTCTACACCAAGGGTGGGGGTTGAGTCTACGTGTACGTGTCGATGCGAAGACGTAACACCTCCCCATTTGAGATTAAATGTCGTATTTTGTAAACGACGTTTAAGATTCCGGAGGAAATATAGCTTGGGATTTTTTTTACATTGTGATTTGTGTAATTTTTCTCGCCCGTGTTAACGTGTTGGTTGTTCAACCCTTCAATGAAAATGAGGCCTTGGAAGCTGGAGGTTTGTCTGATTTCGCCTTGGTTGGTTGGTCTTCTTCCTCTTCGATTGTTGGTACACGTATCGCTGTGAGTTCGTCAAGTTCGGTGTCGTCCGTGGATTGGATCGATGTTTTGTGCGTTCCCCTTTTAATATGGAGTAAGAGATGCGTTACCAAGTCCCAGATGGCTCCGATTAGATGTATGGACCATCCATATACAGTATGCAGTGCGTAACCGTGGATTATAGTGTCTGCGACGAGTTTGATTATCCGTATTAAAAGTATAATGCCAATGAGTCCAGCGCTTGCTGTCCCGAAGAACATAAAACGACCCCACAAGGTTTCCCAAACGGAATCGACTAGGTTGTTTAGTCCATCTTCTCCCAACATGTTTGAGAATGCCAACTCGTGTTTACCAACTGGTTGTCCACTGACCCCGCGGGCGACGGTGTTCAACACGGCTGGTTTTTCCACCGGGAACATCATATGGTCCCTTAGTTTGTCGAGATCTTCCTGACTGTAGATTCCGCTGGTTGCTAATGATGCTGGGTTTGTATAATTCCATGTGGGTTTGGTCATGGGCTTGATGATTGTTAGTGGCAAGCTTTGGATTGGTACTGGTAGGAGTTTATACCAAGCTCCTCCCAAAAGGTACTCTGATGGTAGTAAGGTGTCTCACGTTGTTTCGATCCTCGTTTGCATAATAATGTGTGTGCGGGGTGATAGAAACAAACTACGGTTACCCCTAGTTACTGGAAGTTGATGATAACAATTCTCGGTTTTTCGTACTTGGACTTCGACAGGGATGCACTTTACGATGTGGACGACCTCTCCAGCGATGACGGCCATATACCCTGGTCCCTTCATGAGGTGATATGCGAACTCATCCGGAGATTGAGTTGCGATCACGAGGGCGTTCTTCAGCACTTGTTCCAGGTTGCATCGTTGCGTTAACACGTCGAGATATAATTGATTAATTTGATTACGAATGTGTTTTTCTACAAAGACGAATTTGGAGTTTATATATGCGAATATGTCTAGGTTTTCTACGGCTATAGGTTTAGGTTTAGCGAATGTTCCTCCCCTTTGTGTTTCGAATATAAGTAGTTTGGGATGTTCTGTGCGAATTGACGTATAACCACATAACGTTTGTTCATTTTTCTGTGTTAGAGCGAAAGTTGTTCATTGAGTTGATAATGTGTAGATGATTTGAGGGTAGTTATGTTCTAAGTCTTTAATTTTTTTAGCCATGCCTTCATATAATACATCATAGTGGTTGAATTTGCATTGGTCTGAAGGAAGTGAAGTCCAAAAGGTTTGTCCGCCCTCAAGGTCTATACAAGTTTGGTCTGTTAATAGGCACGTAATTCCCGATTTTAAACTCATCCGATTTGTATTTAGATTTACAGTTGCTTCGTATTCAATTAGTGTAATTTTAACGGATGCTTGAACGACTACTTCATCACAGCTCCCATAAGGATTTGAGTACTGAGTTCCATAACAAGTTCCATCGTTTTTAATTGAGCCTGCTAGAGTTACGCTTCGTGTAGTACTTTGGTTTTTGTGTAATTTGCTAATTACCGAGTTTCCGATTTTAAAAATTCCAAAGATATGCATTGTTTCACATGCCTCGCGAGTTACATCGGCCAGGTATTCTAACTGACCTTGTGCCACGACCGAGGTGTGAGAATTCATTCCGCAGTGGTAAATGAATCGATGAATTTCGACCTTACATTGGATAACTTTGTTGTGGGTAAACTCGTTTAGTTGTAATAATTGAACATAAACGGGGCTAGCTATTACTTCAGGCTTTGGTACATCGCATTCGCCAACATCGATTAATGATAAAGGCGTTATATTCAAGTTGGACGACCCACAATCATATCCAATTATCCCTCTGGTGGGTTTAATCGCCAATAGTAATATAGTTACAATTATTATTTTAATAATCATGTTTGAAACTTATTTATTTTTACAAACTCTTCACTTAATTATTCTCTATATATATGTATATATATACACTTCGGTTTTGTTTTCCTTTTCCAATCCCCTTTTTTCGTTTTTTTTCTGAAAGAAAGAGAAGAATGAATCTAGGTTATAACAGGTCCATCTTTTTATAGGGATATAGGAGTATTTTAACCTATTTATATTAACTATTCGTGGTTTCTTTTTAATTAATATTTTTACATTTTCTTTTGGGAATACTTCTAATACTTCATGGGGTCCGGTGTAGTGATCGACTAGCTTCCTAGGCTTAGGCCCTTCTAACAGGAAGACAGAATGACCGACCTTGAGCGTTTGTGGATTTAGGTTGCGATCATAAATTTCTTTTGATTTTAGTTTAGCACCGATAAGATTCGTTCGTGCCGAAGATTGGAGTTCTTGTAGACGAGTTACTAAGTTTGTTAGATATTCGTCGTACGTGTCCTCTTTGTCGGTGGCTGTAGGGTCGCTAGAAGGGAGTCTTGCCAATCTTCCGAATACGAGTTCAAATGGTGTGTGTCGTGTGCCTTCGTGTGTACTAGTGTTGTATGAGAAGGTTGCTAATTCCAACCATTCATCCCATTCTTGATCTTGATTTGCGAATTCTTTGAGGTATTCTCCAAGTACATGGTGAGATCTTTCAATGGAACCGTTCGATTGGGGATGGAAAGCTGTTGTCTTATATTGCTCGATTCTGAAACGCTTGGTTAGTTTCTTCAGGATTTTGCTGAGAAAATTACTACCTTGGTCTGTTAGGACAGATCTAGGTGCTCCAAAGGTGCAAATGAATATTTTTATTAATGCGTTGCTTATTGATGTTGCCGTTGCGTTTGGCAATGCTATGGCTAAAGAATATTTTATAAGGTGATTTTGAATTGTGAGTATGTATTCATGATTGTCCTTGGTTTTTGGTAAAGGGCCTACGATATCCATGGCGACCTTATCAAAGGCCGCTCCTGGCGTATCTGTTATTATCATAGGGTTCCTGTTTTTAACCCTAACTAATTTTTTTAATTGACACTCCAGACAGTTTCGGATGTATTGTTGAACATCACTTTTGATATTTTCCCAACAATAGCGATGCCTAATTCTGCTGAAGGTTTTGGCTACGCCCTCATGTCCTCCTAGCGCTGAGCAATGCATTTCCTTTATAATTTCTTTTCGTTTACCTGATTCAACATATTGAATCATTCCGGTGCAAACTATTATTTTCAAGGGTGCTGTTTCGCTAAGAGCACACAAGTGACTTCTGATTATTTTCCAATCTACGGATTCCACCTCATTCGTTTTGGCTATGCTGATTGATTTTAAACAGAGTTTAGTTATTAGTTCACCCATGCTATTGATTGATTTCGCTATGTCTGCTGTAGCTGATGTAAGACCGTCTGTGAGCCTTCTTATTGGTAGTGCGATGTGAACCTTGTTATTATATTCTTTTGATTTTGCAATTCCTGCTTGTAGGTTATCGACGTTTGGTAATTGATTTCGTGATTGAAGCTGGGTTAATCCTAGATCGCATGGTTCACCGGAGATGTGAACAAAATAGGCGAAATTATCTTTTCTCATAAATAACTGGTCTCTGGACTCTACTAAATTTCGAGGATAACGAAACTGTTCTGTGTTATTTGTGTTTGGTGTAATTTGTTGTTGAATCATATTTCGAGTATTTTCATTGCTGATATTCGTGTCTTCTTCGCTTTCGCTGTCTGATGATTCCTGAATGCTGCCAAGATATTCGATTTTTTCGGTGTCGGACTGTTCAGGTATTTTCACTCTAGTTTTTTGGATAGTTTTCTCGTTTGCGTATATTTCTTTGACTCCTCCTTAAAGGTACGTCGTTATTGCTTGGTGGTTTCGGTTCTTGATGGATTTCTACCTGAGTCGCGATTTGGTTAGGCTTATCGTTTGGTCGTCCACTCTCTTGAACCATGTGAATATCTCGCGAGTCGACTGGATTTCGTGATAGAGCGTCCGCGTTCACATTTATTTTCCCGGACTTATAAACTACCTCGAAATCGTGCATTGATAATTTTAATCTCCATTTTGAAACGCGAGTAGCTGGGTCTTGGGAATTTTTAAACCAGACAAGAGGTTTATGGGCTGTCACGATTGGGAATTTACGACCGTATATGTACGGATGGAATTGTTTCACCGCGTAAACGATGGCTAATGCTTCTTTTTCGTACGTTTCGTATCGTTTTTCGGCTTCGTTTAGGGTTCTTGAGATGTATGAGATTGGTCAGTCCTTTCCAATTTCCCCTTGAGATAAGATACCCCCGATCGCATATCCGGATGCGTCGGTGGTGATGATGAATGGCCGAGTAAAGTCCGGATGCTGTAAGATCGGTTCCTCACAGAAAATGTTAATGAGTTCCTGAAAAGCTGCTTGCTCATTATTTCCCCAATTAAAGGTAGTATCCTTTTTTAGCAAATTCGTCAAAGGTTTTGCTATTTTCGCATAACCTTTAACGAATCGCCTGCAGTAACCAGTTAATCCCAAAAACTGTCTTACTCCTTTAACATTTCGAGGAACTGGATATTTTTTTACAGCTTCGATTTTTTTAGGATCGGGTTTAATCCCTTGATCTATAATTAGATGTCCCAGATAAGTGACTTCTTTACGTAAAAAATCGCATTTATCGGGCTGTAACTGCAAATTTGCTTCTCTGAGTCGCGAAATTAATTTTGTATATTTTATTTCATGTTCGCGTAGTGAGGATGCGTAGAACACAATGTTGTCCAAATATACAAAAAGTGCGGAACCTTGTAGTCCGCATAGTACTCGATCCATTAATCTTTGGAATGTGGCGTAGGCATTTTTCAACCTAAAAGGCATACGAGAGAATTGATAGTGTCCGAATGGAGTTGATAAAGCTGTTTTATGGGCATCCTCGGGTTGCAGTTTTATTTGGTGGAACCCTGATGCGAGATCAAATACCGAAAAATATTTTGCTCCGCCTAGTTGGTCCAATATGTCGGTTATATTGGGTAGAGGATATGAGTCTGCGATGGTTTTTTCATTGAGCATGCGGAAATCGAGGACCATCCTCCATCTTTTATTACCGTGGGAGTCTGGTTTTTTGGGAACAATCCATACTGGACTGTTATAAGGAGACTGAGAAGTTTGAACTATTTCTTTTTCGTATAGTTCTTTTACTTGGCGTGTTATTTCGTCCGTATGGATTGGATGGTATCGATATTATCTCGTATTGATAGGATGATCGTTTGTCGTGGTAATTGCATGTTCGATTTGTGTGGTAACGTTAATCGCATCCCCCGGGAGGTAGAACCGATCTATGCTTTCTTTAATTAATTTATCTACACTACCGCGTTCTTCTGAATTGAGGTGATCAAGACGTAATAAATTTTTTATTTGTTCGAATCGTTGGTTATTTTCTTGCCCGGTTGTTTCGCCTTTGAAACAATCCGCGTATGACTTGCAAGCGGTAGTTTTGGGAAGTGATTCTGTAAGTGGGGCTACTAGGTTTTTATTTTGTTGTGACGTAATTGCTAGGCAATTTGCGTACGATTTCGAAGTAGCCACTGGAGTTTGAGTTTGTTTTAGAGTAGTTGTCATGCAAACTGCGTTTGATTTAGAAGAGTTAGAGGTAGCTACAAGATTTTGTTTTTGTTTTGATGCAGTTGTCATGCAAACTGCGTTTGATTTAGAAGAATTAGAGGTAGCTACGAGGTTTTGTTTTTGTTTTGATGCAGTTGTCATGCAAACTGCGTTTGATTTAGAAGTATTAGAGGTAGCTACGAGATTTTGTTTTTGTTTTGATGCAGTTGTCATGCAAACTGCGTTTGATTTAGAAGAGTTAGGGGTAGCTACGAGGTTTTGATTTTGTTTTGATTCGTTGATCGTAGTTTTAAGGGAGTCAGAGGTAGTTGTTAAATCTTTGTTTGGTGGAATTGTCCTGCAATTTGCGCTGATTTCTTCGAATTCTTGCAACGTTAAGTTGCAACGTTAAGAACTTCGATTTCGACGGATTCCTCTCTCGTATTGAATATTTGGGTGTACGCAATCCCGTTTTGATTGGTGACTAAGGCTTTACCGAAATAAATCCCGTCTCCAACTTCTAATTGAGGTATATATCCCTCGGAAATTTTCTCATTTTGAACTCGGACGTGGAAAGAGGAAACTGATCGGCCTGGAACTCTTAAAGTTTCGGGACTCGAGAATTTGATGCTTTTATCCTTCCAGCTGAGACAATGTCATTTGTAGGCGATTACTGGTTTAAATCTCTGATAGAACTCGTTTCCCAGTATTCCAGCCTGTTCGATGGGAAAATTTTCCTTGACTACATGGAACGTGGCTGAACATCCTAAGATGTCTACCGTGAGTGACCCTAAGGTTTCGACTGGATTTGCCGTTATTCCATGTAATTGAAGGATATCTATAGCATCTACTGTGGCACTAGGTTTTAACGATTTTTCTTTGATCAGATTTGGTTCAGACCCTGTATCGACCATCAAGGACACCGTTGATCTCATAACCGAGGATTCTAATTCTATGGTGGGAGGTTGAAATCGTTGTTTCAAATTAACATAAGCTACTCTGACTCGTCTCCCGATGTGTTCTGGTTGATGACCAGCGTCGTTTGAGGGGCTGGTTTTATTGCCTTTGGGGTCGTCTCCCGAGTTGCCCCTTCTTTCGGAAGACTGCTGGAGGTTCCCGAATTTCTATGTTTATTATTGTATTCTCTTCTCCTACATTCTTCGAGTAAGTGCCCTTCTCATTTGCAGTACCGGCAGAACTTTTTTTCCGTGTATGTTTCTTGACCGGACCTAGGCTGTGTTATTTCACGGACCTATTTCACGGACTCGATTTATATGTTTGATTACATCTTCATCATCACCTTGCACTAGTGTTCCGAGTTCTTGACGGACCTGATTTATTGTTTTTGCTGGGGCGTATAATTCTTTTAGATATGTTGTGAGAGATTCAAATTTGTCAAATTTTATTCCTTGAATACAGCGTTTTGCTTCGCCAGTTATCTTTGTCCTAATGATTCTAACTAGGTTTTGTTCTACGTTTTGAGGAAGCATCAATAATGCTTCTTCGCAGCTATCGATAAATTCGTAAACGGAAATGTTCGTTCCGTCGAATTTTTGGACTACTTCGGCTGCGTCCTTAAGGGACACGATTTGTGTATTTCCTATAGGCATTGTCGTGGATGGTTCTTGGTCAGTGTCTGAATTATAAGGGTGAGATTGGGTTTCAGGATTTGGTTTTTGGGAAACAGTGTCTTCTCTTGAGCTATCGCCGTCCGCATTCGTACCGGAAGATTCACCTTTCTTTGGCGTATTACCTACGACCATGATTTTACCAAACCACCGTTACATATCCCACCGCTGTCACCAAAAAGAGGGATGTTACGTCCGGGTAACATAAATAAAATTTGCCCTGATTTTGACCGTAGCTACGGCTAATTAGTCAGGGATCCGGGCACAGTAATTTGGTAAATTAACTGGATTTCCTTGTGTAATTTCCTCAGTCTTTGTTATACATTCATGAAGTATGTGTTTGTCAGTATCATCATAGGAAATTATTTGATCAATGATTTAATTCCTTGATATAAAATTTATAACGAGGATCATTGACCGGAATGAATTTAGGGTGGAGAAATCTTATGGTATATTCGATTGGTGACAACCGATACTGTTGAACAACGGGAGGTATGAAGTTGACTGATTTAAGGTACTCCTCCGTATAATAGCCGTGGTTGTTTGACCGGCTGTACCCGTGGTATTCCGCGGATATTTTTCGGAGATAATTCTTTCTCCCGCCTGGTTTACCCACTGTAAGAAAAACCGGGCGATCACTCAGAGCGACGATGTTAAGGAAATGGCCAAATTCGCGGTGGGCCGCGCTATTTGACCAGGGATTGGAATATCTAGAGCACGAGGTGGTCCGCGATGCTCCATGAGAGGTGAGAGGAAAGATTCAGAGTACGAGGTGGTCCGCGCTACTCTGTTAGAGATGGAAGGAAAAAGTCAGAGTACGAGGTGGTCCGCGCTACTCTGAGTAAAGGTTGAGAGTGAAGAAAAAGATCTTACTCTTTTTGGTTTTGAACTTGAAGATTTGTATTTTACGCGTTGAAAGTTTTCCTCGTACTGCTAAATTATTACAAAAATCGGGCCTTTTATACCCGAAAATTTGGGGGTGGTTGAAGGAAGGTCCTCCGTGATTGGTGGAGTTTTCCGTCTCCCACCCTGTACATTTTCATCTTATAACTACAAACGGGAAGGAACCTCTTATGCTAGATGGTCACATATCCCCTCCGGACTTGGTTCTTATCTTTCTTATTCCTTGGTGCTGGTACTGGGCCCTACACGAAGGGTGAGGGTGGAGTCTACGCGTACGTGTCGATGTGAAGACGTAACACTGCCTACGATGTGCAGTAGTTTAACATTAAATTCAGTGTTATCTTAATTCAAGGTTGATTCGATCCTAGAAGGACAAAACGAAGAAGCTCTAATTAATAGAAGGATAATAGAACAAGCTTTAGTTAATATGTGTTTTGTTTTTTTTTTGTAAAAAGAAGAAGTGTTCGTCATCCATGAATTGTGAATTTCCATTATAATATGTGTTAGTTAAGTGTTTTTGTTTATTTCAAGGCCGATTTTTATGTTAATTTAATCTCACAAAGACTAAATGTATAAGCAATGTTGAGTTAACAAACATTTAAGTGTAAGTTATCAATGGTTACAAGGAATATCATATTTTGGAAATAAATATATTTTTTCAGTAACTGTGGCCTTCTTCTGTTCGTATGTGCCGAGGTTCCCACTGTGTACGTATGTGGCCTGCATTGTGTACGAATGTACCTCACATATGGGGCGCATTCGTACGTTATCCATCGTTTGGAAAATTCCTCATTCTCGTGCAGAAACGTGACGGGGCAGTCCCTACTTTGTGTCGGGCTTTGACCAGACTTGCCTTTTCTGATTTACCTGATCGGGCCCTCCCATGCAACAAACCGGGAAGATCGCAAAATCGTTTTTACGGCTCACCCTCTATGTTTGGAAATTACAATCTTCTGGCCAAGATACATTGCGAGCAAGTACATCTTCACGCAATGTATAACCGGCCAGAACATTGACATATCCTGAAAAGTGTTAATTGTCTTCTTTTATTTTTTTTTATTGTAATAGTTCTCTCTCTGAATAAGCTCACTCGTCGATTTTATTTTCAGCACTCCGACTCCGATCTCGCCGACTTCTCGATCTGCGAAAAGGGGGGGGGGGGAATAACACTCCGAACGCCGTAGGTAAGTATCAAAACGTAGAAAAATATCTATATATGTATTTACTATTAAATAAAACGTACTTTAGTAATATTACAGGGTATAATTTAATGCAGGATGTTTTCACAACAATGCTGACTACGATTCGCGTTTCTAAATGTCTCTTCACGTTTTACTGTGGCCGATGGCCTTCGATTCTCTCGCACGAACAACTTTTTCGGCTTTACTCGCGAGCCCCGACCGACCGCGTGGCGGGCATCTCGCGCTCTCTCTCTCTCTAGCTCTATCGTTCGGTACGTCTCGCTACTCCGGTTGCTCGCAACGGACTCTCCTCGGCCTTTCTCCACGCGTACGCTCGGGATGCCGGCGGATACGACGCCAGCGCCTCTCTCTCACGCATGCGCACTCGCGCCTCTCGCACCATAGGCGGCGCGTCTCGGAATCGCGGTAACATCCGGCCCTCCTGAATGCCGCTCGCCGTTGAGCGTGGTTAGCTCCCCTTAACATTTTTTTTGTTCACGCTTACAAAATTTCGGTGTCATACACAGATAAATGACGGGGCGGTCGTCGAACTCGCTGCGGCCGGCGACCGTCGCTCGGCCTTCCTTCCTCGCTAGATCCAATTCGTGGAGATTCCTCGCGCTCGTTAGCTCCGTCGTCGGCGCTAAGGTGAGATTCCCCGGTGTTCACTTCGACGGCGCTCGAGTTGGTTTGCTGCATCAACTCCTCATCCTCGCTTCCATTGCTGTCTTCGTCGTCCGATTCAGCGTTCTCCGGAGACCATAACTTAAGCTGACTAGCATGTGCGGTCGTCGCGTATCGTCGACCCCCTTTTTCAGCCTGGAGATCACACACGCGATAGGTGTCCCCGGCGAGGCGTTCGACGACAACCAAGGGCCCGCGATACTTCGGCTGCAACTTCGTGGAATCCCCCGTCGCGCGAGGCGGTGCCGTCATGTAGACGAGACATCCGACCTCAAAATCAACGTTCTTCATTCGAGTCCGGTCGTACCGTTCCTTCATCGCCTCTTGCCGCTTCACGATTCTCCGTCGAGCATCCTCCTGCAATTGTCGTGGTTCTTCGTAGACATGCTCCGGATCGGTCAACTGACGCAAGACGCCCTCGTTTCGCTGCGGCAAGTACCCAAGAAGAAGCTCGAATGGTGATTTCCCGGTACTCGAATGACTCATCTCATTGAGGTCGCTCTGCATTATCCGCAACTGCTTGTCCCAGCCTTGGCCGTCCTCTCGTCCGACGCTGCTGCGAAGGGCGGGCAATAGCACGGCGTTCCACCGCTGCACCTGCCCATTGGCCTGTGGATGTCGAGGGGAATTCAAGGTATGTTTTATCCCATGTCGCCGACAGAAGTCTTCAAACGCCTCGGATGTATAACACGTGCCTCTATCCGTAACGATGCGCGCGAGAGCGCCATAATCGCACACGAATTCCTCTAAATGGGGTAAGACGCTTCGAGTCTTCGTGTCCTTTACCGCTCGTATCACCACAAATTTTGTTAAATTGTCTACTATCACAAACACGTATTTATTACCTCTAATGCTCGTTTCAAACGGACCCAAATGGTCCATGTGGATTAGTTCAAACGGTCGTCGTCCCGGCGGAATCGGGCGTAGCGTCCCGGCTTGTCGACCCACCTTGGCCTTGTGCATCAGGCACTGAATGCACGCCCTCACGTGTCGCCGTACATAAGCCTTCATCCGCGGGAAGTGGTAGTGGCGACGCAGGCGCGCAACCACTCGCTCCACCTCCTGATGGCTCTTCAGGTCGTGGTAACGGACGACGAGACCCTTCCGCATGGGGCGCGGCACCGCATACAACAGCCGACCTTCAAACCTGCGGTAGAGGATACCCTTGCGTAGCTCCATTCCTTCGACTCGACCGCGTTCGTCTTTTGTCCTCTGATTCGCCGGCTTCTCCAACACCTTCTTCTTCGCGGCCAATTCAGCGTCACAGTGTTGGTACATTCGTACCAAATCCGCTTCGTTGTTGATTGATGCTATCGTTGCCACGTCACTGACTTCCGGCTCGCTGACCGGGGCCCGACTCAGCGCATCCACGTGGGCCATCTTAACTCCCGCACGGTGGATGATCTTGTAGTCGTATTCGCTGAGTTGGTCGTTCCAACGGATCACCTGGGGATTTAAAGTTCGCTGGGTGCTCAAATAAACGAGCGCATTGCAGTCGGTCACGATGGTGAATGACAGGTTCGCTACTAACGGTCGCAACCTATTTACCGCCCACACCATCGCCAATAGTTCTAATTTACTGCTGTGATATGCTCGCTCCGCCTCTGTAGTTCGCCGGCTAATGGCATACACCAGGCGCATATCCCCCTTGTCATCCCGCTGAAACATCGCCGCCAATCCTTCCGCGCTCGCGTCCGTGTGCATTTCGGTTTCAGTCTTCGGATCAAAAGTCCTAAGTACGGGTCGCGACGTTAATTTCTCTCGCAGCGTGTTGAACGCGTTCCGCTGTGCCTCGCTCCATTCAAAGACAATGTCCCGTTTTAGCAGTTGAGTCAACGGGGCCGCGATCTGCGCGAATCGTGGCACGAATTTGCGAAAATACCCCGTCAGGCCTAAATAACGTCGCACTTCGTGTGCGTTGCTCGGTTCAGGGAACATCGCAATCGCCGCCATTTTATGTTCGCCGGGTTCGATACCGCTCGGCGAAAGTTCATATCCTAAGGAGGAAACCTTCTGGTAAAGAAACTTACATTTAGCTAACTTAAGGGTGAGGCCCGCCTCTTTTAACGCCTGCAACACCTGCCATAACTTCTCCTTGAGCATCGGCCAATCCGCTCCGGGGATTAAAATGTCGTCGAGGTAATACAAAATCACCTCATCCCGTAGAGGCCCGAGTGCGCGATGCATGGCCATCGAGAAGAAGGCGGGCCCATTCATGAGCCCAAAAACCATCCTGGTAAATTCCGCCGTCTCATCCGGGGTGATTATCGCCGTCTTCTCCCGGGCCTCCGCGGTCAAGGGAATTTGTAGATACCCATGCGCGAGATCTAAAACGATAAACAATTTGCTGTTACGAACACACGCCAGATGCTCGTCGATATTTGGCAAGGGAAAATGTACGCGCTCTGTTTGTTGATTTAATTTCCTAAAATCGACACAAAGTCGCGACTCGCCATTCTTTTTTTTGACTAGTAAGACCGGGCTCGCGTAGGGAGACTCCGTATCTTGCACGATACCCGCTTTTCGCCACTCGCTCAAAATTGTTTTTATTTCCGTACGCTCCTTCTCAGTCGCGCGGTACGGTTTTGACCTGACGGGCACAGCGCCCTCTTTCTCCCGAATATTCATAATCACCTGCGTGGCACAACCTAAATCATGGAGCCCCGTACTCACACAGTCCCTGAAATCATTCAAGACGTCGCACAATTCTCTCACGACCGCTTCCGGCTGCTCCGGTCCCACGTCGAGTTCCTCCTCTCGTATCGGCTGCTCCTTTGTTGTCACTCGTTCTCGCATCGGCAGGCGACTCAACGTCCCTCGCACGAGACTCCGATTCTCAGTGCTGAATTGCCTGTCCGCCGCCCCCAGATTCAATACCGGTATTGCGTACTGGTCGTCGGTGTTCACCACGTCCACAAACCCAATGGAATGCCCTGGTAGCATCGCTCCTCGCGCCAGGGTCGTAGGTCCTGGTTCTGCGTCGAGGTCCGGCAAGACCTCTCCGCCCGCGTTCTCAAATGTGAGGGTGTTTCCTACCTTGTGATAATTCACACTTGGATGGTCTGTAAAGGTTCGCCCGATGAGGGCATCAACGGGCTGCGTGTCATCGGGGACGACTCGGAATGCGACGTTTCGCACCTCCACACCATCGATGACGATTGTCGCTCTAACAATCCCCGGGCTCGTTACGACAAAGTTGGCCGGTCCGAAGCCTTTCAACGGTTGCGGCGCTACCTCCATAGTATATTGCTCCAAAAGGGCCTTGGTAGCTCGGATTGTGCACTCCGAGCTGCCAGGATCAATAAAAACCGTGAGCTTCTTACCGTTAATCAGAGCGTCCTTCATGTATTTAACGGCGGCGGTGTCGTGAGCTTTCCCGATCGTCTGCATCGTTGCGACAGGGGTCTCGGAGCACCGTCGGCTAATGTGGCCCATCTTTCCGCATCGATAGCATTTCATCTCCCGTCGAGGCTCTGGGCCGTCTCGGGAGAGGTGTCCTCCCCGGTTGCAGTTGAAGCACCGTCGCCTGTCATCGGATGACCCTCTCGCTGAGCTCGTTGTCGGCGGATCCTCTGGGTGCCTTCGCGTTGACTCGGTCATCCGATGACCTTCTGCGGCTGCCTTCTCGTTGACAGGTCGCACTCTGACACTTGTTGTCTCCCGCGTTGCCCGGATCCTCTCCGCACGTTCGTTCAGCAGCTTCTCGTAATACTGCAGATCATGTAAGAGGTCATTGGCTGAGAACTGCGACGCTGGCATGACCACACTAGCCAATTCCTTGGACCAAATTCCCACAAGGACCTCAGCCTTTACCTCGCGGAAGGTAAGGTTCCGCGCACAACTTTGTTTTCGCGTGAAAATAAGTTGCCAAGGGCTCGGATTTCCCTTGGGAACGCGCTTTCATCCGTGCCCACCGAACGGACATATCGTCGCGCACAATAAACGTCTCGCGAAACGCCTGTCGGAAGTCTTCCCACGACAACACTTCACGCGCTTGGCCTCGGAACCAATCCCGAGCTCCCTCCCGTAAATGCATTCGCGCGGTTTCGTACAAATAGCCCTCTGGCCATTGATGCAACCGCTGCATCGACTCTAAATTGCTTATCCACTCCCTCGCGCGCGCACTTCCCTCGTTTCCCGTGAATGTTTCGATATTGTTTGACAGGTTCGGGATCACGTGGTACATGGGGATCGGCGGCGTCCCCGCTGGCGGCACTGTTGTCGCTGGCGCGCGATTCATCGCCAGGCCCGCCCACAGCTGGACGAGAAGTTCGTCTTTATCGCCGTCTGAGAGCAGCCTACGGAACGCCGACGTCACGTCCGCGTTCGCTGCCTCGATAACGGACGATTGCTCGGGTGGGGGCTCTCGTGGCCCGCTTGTCGCACCCGATTCGTCGGTTCTCCCGGCATATTCGTCACTCACCGGTTGCGCATGCGCCTCGTCCGACTCGACCCGCGGCGCGGATAATGGCGGCTCGTACCTCGGCGCGTCTCCCGCGGTTGCTCCCGGCCGACCGCCATCTTGGCCCGCCTCGGCTACGCGACCCGGCAAGGACGCTTGCGACCCGGTCTCTCCCCTCCATCCGCGACCTCTCCCTAGAGTTCGGTTTAGGCCCATTCTATTCAGCTCCGCACTCACAAATTTTTCAAATGCACTCTCATCCACCATATGTTATCGTTCGGATGTTTCGGAGTAATCACTCGTTACCGCGGCACTTCGCGAGGCGTCCCTTTTTATTTTTGAGTAATCCCACTTCTGAATGTTAATTGTCTTCTTTTATTTTTTTTTATTGTAATAGTTCTCTCTCTGAATAAGCTCACTCGTCGATTTTATTTTCAGCACTCCGACTCCGATCTCGCCGACTTCTCGATCTGCGAAAAGGGGGGGGGGGAATAATACTCCGAACGCCGTAGGTAAGTATCAAAACGTAGAAAAATATCTATATATGTATTTACTATTAAATAAAACGTACTTTAGTAATATTACAGGGTATAATTTAATGCAGGACGTTTTCACAACAATGCTGACTACGATTCGCGTTTCTAAATGTCTCTTCACGTTTTACTGTGGCCGATGGCCTCCGATTCTCTCGCACGAACAACTTTTTCGGCTTTACTCGCGAGCCCCGACCCACCTCGTGGCGGGCATCTCGCGCTCTCTCTCTCTAGCTCTATCTTTCGGTACGTCTCGCTACTCCGGTTGCTCGCAACGGACTCTCCTCGGCCTTTCTCCACGCGTACGCTCGGGATGCCGGCGGATACGACGCCAGCGCCTCTCTCTCTCACGCATGCGCACTCGCGCCTCTCGCACCATAGGCGGCGCGTCTCGGAATCGCGGTAACAAAAGTGTAGCTTGTCTTTAAAGGGCTATACCAGTGTAAACGCTGAAAATTTGGGTGATTTTCGGAAATTTTTTGGAAGAAAAGTACTCAATTAAATGTTTCGGAAAATTAAGAAGATATTTGGCTATATTTGACCTATTTTACATAATTTTTTTCACAGAAAAATATTGAGATCCAAGTGACTTATGCGGTGCCTTCGGAGGCGTCAAAAAAAAGTTCCAACACTGCTGACATGATTCCGGCCGATTGAGTAGCTGAAACCGAAAAAGGCAAAAATGTCGTTAAACTGAAAGGTGTTTTCTGTACAATGACGTAGGATTTTCGAAAAATATCAAAATCTAACAAATGGCGTAGTTATGAAAAAAGTCTGTTTTCTTGCCTATAAAATGGTCGTTTTTTTCAATGCCAAATCGTCCATTTTCATCCAATAAAAAATACCCTACGTTATTGTAGAGTAAATATATTCAAGGGTACTCAGTTTAAATTTCAAGTCAATCGGATAATTGCTTTTCGAGTTACAATGTCAGCAAATTTGAAAAATCTCATTTCGAGAAAAACGCGTTTGAAGATTTAACTATCGATTTTTGCAAGATAAAATGATAGAGATACGGCCTTGAAATTTTTACAGGATATTCTTGAAAGTATAAACTGTCAAAAAAGGCAAAAAAATCGGTTTTTTGAAAGTGTCACACTGGCATAGCCCCTTCAGAACTGTGCAAAGCTACTTTGCTTTGTCACCTCATCAAAGATATTTATAATTAATTAGGATGCAACTAATACATCCGTTGAAATTTTATTCACTATCAAAAGTATTCATTTCATCAATGATAATCGACGAGGAGAAGAATGCTCATCATAAATACCGGGATTACAATAGCTAATGATTTGAGAATTACGAATAGCCAAATTGATAATGAGGCAAAAAAGTAATGCAGATCTTTCATGGTTTTTGAACGCCTTGTCGTCATGTTGGGAAATAGCAACGTTCTGGCCGGGAAGACATTACCTGAATGTATTTCGCCAACAATTCGCCAGGTGGCTACAAGCGAAGCGCTTCGCGTAAGCAAGGTACAATCGTACGAGGATAAAAGATCGTCCTCTGCGTTGTACCACGTACAGAAGTGATCTGCCTACAGCGTGCACTTACGTTTATGATTTTGCGATACTTCTGAAATAACCCTTTGCACTCGAGGCCTCTTTCACTCGGATAGTGAGTGGTGAGTGAGAGTCACCTCTCGAGGGCAAAGGGATAATAAGTATCAGTATACCGCCTAATACTATCTTTATTACTCGGGTAGATGGCCAAAAGCCCTTCCAGTACTTGATCGTTTCCCTATCCTGTGCCTAATCAGTTCCCGATAAAGGGATTAGTGGATTGGGGCCTAGCCTAAGACCTGTTACATGGCGAACCTGATCCACGCTGGACGGCCTGACCTGAGATTATTTAGGAAAGGCAGATCAGGGGGAGGATATTTTCTCGACTTAAATTTCTACACGGGTTGCTTGAATATGTTACATCGTATTAACTTTTATGTACGCTATTTTCAAAGCTGAATATACTGGGTATTTAGCAGCACAGCAAACAGTTTGAAGAAACAGCAAGTTTCTCTTCTTTTAATAATAAAGTAAAAACTGTACGAATCCACCCCACTTTCCCCTACGGAGCGGGTCAGCGCACGTGGAGAGAAATTCAGTTGCCATATACTTTCCATTATAATGCCCGCGGATTCGTCGGCCTTAATACACGCAAGGAACACATTTTTCATACAAACTTTGACACCTTATTTAACCCCCTCAAGAGTTGATTTTCGAAAAATGCCTTTTTAGTGCATATATTAAGGAATGCCTCTGCAACTTTTAAGGGACATATCTTCCAAATTTCATGTTTCTATCGCATAGATGAGTATCTAAGACATATACACTTCACTGACTAGAGTCCATGGTTATAAGCATAATAATAATTGAATTATCATACAAATAATGAAAAGTTGACAAAATATTTATGATCCCATTATCTCACTACGTTATGAATGTTATTTCTTACGTTTCTACGGGTACAAATATCTTAAAACCCTTTTCCGTGCTCAATATGAATTTGAAACTATACACATATATTTAAGCTCGATGAAAACCGGTGCGATGGTCTAGTGGTTAGCGTGCTCGCCACTAAACCAGCGGACCGGGAGGTCGCGAGTTCGAATCCCAGTCGCGTACATTTCGTCGTGAAATGTTTTTCTTCGGCATTTCGCGGCGAAATAAGACTAGTTCCACGACTGGGGGGCGAACTCGATGACCGGCTGTATTGGTATAGGTTTTCCGCAGTTTCCCTATACCCATGACAGAAATGTCATGATGAATTTTATACAGAGGGGGAAGTCGGCAGCGGCCGCAAGAGGGGGGAACAGGGGAAAGATGGAGAAGAAAAGGAGTAAACAGTGGAGGAAAGAATCGTCATAATGATGGGAAAGAATAGGTAACAAACGCGACAAGCGTGTACCCAAGGAAAAAACCATTAAAAAAAAATAAAAAAAATAGTTAAGCTCGATGAAGGATTTCGACTTCCTAAGTACTCAACTCTCAGGTTTAAAATAAAGAAATTGCTAAATCAGATAGTAGCGGTTGAAAATAGTATTTTTTCCATCATGGTAATACGTTCGTTCTGGAAACTGAATTTTGCATATTTGTATTTTTGAAAAGTAAAATTGTTCTCCAGCCTCTTCACATAACCACAGTGTTAACCAAAATTGGTTATGTGAATGGTAATTAAATCAATGATCCCCTGAAGTACAGATCAGTTCCGTGATGTGCCCTCGAGCCCTTGCAAACTTAAAATTGTGTTTGATTTAAGTAATTAAAAAAATTAGATAAAAATATGAATGTTCTACTTTATCACACATCTATACCAGATTTTATTATGTATATTTTGGTCGCCGACTGGTAACTTAAATTGAAAATTCTATATCTTCCCAAGCTTTTTCTTTAAAGGGAGGTACCTGAGTAAACGGCGAGAAAAACAGGTAAACATCGGGATTTTTTATCTCAAAAACTAATGTTTCGATTGGATCCGGGTTTTTTTATTGAAACATATGTACATTGAGGTATATTTAGGAATTTTTGAAAATAAATTCGTTGACTAGAAGCGATTCAAACGCGATTATCTCGAAACATAGTTTTCAAAGTCGGTGCCAGATGTATCTCGAAAACGGCTTGTCCGATTTTGTCCAAATTTGGATACAATATTCTTCGATAGTTTTTCTCGTTCGCCACGTAGGGGTGTTTCATTTGATTGAACCATTGCTTTTTTATGCAATGTGTATGCAATCCATAATCGTCAGAAATTGCGAATGAATAACGAATGTTAAATTAAAACGATCGCAATTGCGTCAAAAATGAAAACTTAAAAAAAATCCTTCGTGGCGAACGAGAAAAACTATCGAAGAATATTGTATCCAAATTTGGACAAAATCGGACAAGCCGTTTACGAGATACATCTGGCACCGACTTTGAAAACTATGTTTCGAGATAATCGCCTTTGAATCGCTTCCAGTCAACGAATTCATTTTTAAAAATGTCTAAACATACCTCAATGTACATATTTTCCAATAAAAAAACCCGAATCCAATCGAATCATTAGTTTTTGAGATAAAAATTCCTGAAATTTACCTGCTGTTCTCGCCGTTTACTCAGGTACCTCCCCTTAACCATGCGTGCTAAGACCTTGCACGGAATTTTCAGTGTACTTTTGCGGTTCATAAGCTGTATTTTACTATAATAGTGATATCAATTTTTATTATAATCAGATGATTTATAAAATAAAAATGAAACATTTTCAACATGATTACTTCTCAGTTTTAACAATTTTGTGTACAACATTTCTTGTACACTTGCATAATACGTACATTATACGTGACTATTACAACAATAATTTCATTGTTATTGTACAATTGATTAATGGAAAAAGCATAATAAAACAACTTTTTGAATGTAGACAGATAATAATTATTTGAAAGGTAAACCATAACTTTTTATAAGGTGAAGCGAACAACCATGTTTTCCAGGGGATTTTTTATTACTTGGTGTACTCTTTCAACTTCTTAAATGTTTTTAAAAGAGTATAAGTTACTCAAAGAAGAGTTCCGCCCACATCTCCGTAAATTAATTTTGAATATGGCACATGGTCGTAATTTTATAGTTTGGGATGGAAACCATACCCCACAAAAAAAACACGCTATCAGAAGGACTCCAGCAAGGGACTGTCACATCTCATACACTATTTAATATATTCACCTATGATATTCTAAACTCGTTCAACTTAAATAACAACACGCTCAATAGCTTACGCCGACTATTTGATTATTTCTATCACCGGGAAAAGCATGTTAACTACATAATAACTACTACGCAACCTGTGTAACAATATTGTCCCGGCGCATAGACCGTCACCTCAATCCCACACTCAGAAAAACGTTCGGTAATACCAACTATGTATATTTAGTTGAAACAATTTTGCTTGAAGCAACCTAATTTTACTCGCTTGAAATACAATTCGATTCAAGTGACAAAGCCAGTTTAGTTGAAACAACCAAATTATCATGTAAAAATAGCAATATCTCCCTGGCCATATAATGGGTTGGATTAAGTACATCGGAGTTCATACAAGTAATCCGCGTGTTATTTGAACTATATATTTGGTCGTTATATTGGCCAATAAACTACATTTTCCAACCGAATTAATTATTACGCATAAAGGGAATGATGGTTGGTTCTACAATTGAATAAGTTAATTGAAACAAAAGATTTAATTAAAGTTACTTCGAGGTAAGACCGTGTTTTCTTTTTTCTACTATATGCATATTTTTCAGCTATTGATTGCTATTGCTACTTGAGTTCTTGTGGATGCAATCGATCTCTTTTTTCCCGGCACGATTTCTAGATAACGACTTTATTTGGCAAATCCGACCACGGGCGCGCTCTGTTCGATCGCTGTGAGCGATTAGCGCAAATGTACCGCTCATGTGGAGTGCGCTGTACCGGTACTGTTGCCACCTCGTACGTGCGTACGGTAGTGATACATTACCGGTACGCCGTACGGTACGCTGTACCGCCAATTTACTAGTACGGTACCGGTACAGTATCGCCACCGTGGAGCCACCGTGCACTGCAGTACGGTGTAACTACACGGTAGCGATACCGTGGAGGTACGACTACGCTGCTATCCCGTACCCGTACATTACCGGTACTGTAGGGCACGGCGTACTCCACATTTGCGGTATGCTGTACTAATGATACGCTTGGATAACTGGGTAGTGGAAATCGCGAATCAGTGTAGTTTCAGATGCATGCACGAACAGCGCTACGATCGCCCTTTCGACTCCCGGCTGTTCACGTCTTCTTTTCTGGCTGTTGACGTGCATCTCCCCTGTGAGCGTGTAGAAAACTACAATATTCATTGTGATAAGTTTTGTGAGACGATTTACATCGAAAACATAAAAATGTGCGAAGTAGAAGATATCTTGATAGATTGGGGACTTCAATCGCTTGTTTCTACATTTCGAGGAAAGTGTACGATCGTAATTTCTTTGTGTCCGCCATTGTTGTCACGCTGCGTGCTATCCTTCGAGAAAAACATTGTACGGCGTCTCTCGGGTGTTGATAGTAAATTTAGTGGAAGCCGGTGAGTTTCATTTAACGTTGCGTGTTCACCAAGTGCATAAGTATTGAAGGATTGCTAAGGGAATCGTGATTGAGATTTTTTTGCGGGCGAGAGCCATTGTTCTCCAGTAATTTTAGATATCGATTAAATTCGGTAAGTCCAACCACGTGGATACTCGGTTTAAGCCGCTAATAATTCGTCGCAACCACGCTGTAGTCTGAGACCTGGCGTTGCGTAAAGCAAAAAGACTTGTTTGCGCCAATTCCACTTCGAGAACACACAAAATCTGATGGTTTCTGTGATGTGGCCTGCAGATAAATTCTCGATACATCAGAAAAAAAATTTATTTATCTGTACACATTATTTTAATTGATTTCTCTTTTGTTTGTTTTTTCGACACGCAGATTGCTTTTACGTTTAACTATGTAATTTTCTCAGAGCGCTGTGTAAACAAAACAATTGACACCGTACAGTCGTACATTGTCGTAGATTAATCAATAAAAGTTGTTTCTGTATCATCGCAGTATTTTTAATATGTACTTTAATAAACAGGCATTATTGAAAAATTACTAATGTTAGAATTGGGTCTATAGTTTTATTTTCAGGTTCTTCGGGAAGGAAATCTCGAGCGACTCGGTAAGTATGTATATATATATTTATATTATTAACAGCTTGGAGCGAGGCAACACTGCTCCGAAAATACAATAATTCCGCTAGTGGAGTAAATGAGTTCGTGAGAAGGCACACACACACTGAATTTAAACGTATAAGACTAGTAGCATGCATATAATTTACAAAACGGCCAAAATGGCTACGACACGCACACGCACTACAATCAACCGTCCATGCGCTCCCCTCGTTTACACGGCACTTTCGTTTGCCCTTTTTATTGTTCAATCTCGGACGCCTCTCCCTTCTCACGCCGGCTGCACTCACGCGGACTCGGCAATAAGGCGGCACTTTCCTTAACTGTCGCTCACGGGCTCTCCTCGCTCTCACGCTCTGTGCCCGACTGACCTACTGGCCTCATTTCCGGCCGCACTCCGACGCGTCCACTCCCCGGTGCGCCATCTCGTCGGCTCGACCGCGGCTCCGTGCTTCGCGGGAGTTTTGAAAACCCCGGGAAACGGCTCGACGACTCTAACAGCTCGGCCCTTCCTGCCGGTTGCTCGTCCTCGAGCAAGTCCTCGAAGCTTCCGCCTATGGTCGTAATTACGGCACGTAGTCTGCGAGATGCCTGGGCGGGCGCTTCAGCCGTCTCGCCCGTCCTGTTCCCTCTTCCGCCGGTTCGACGCCGCCGTCGTGTTCCGCTGGGGACTCCAACTCTCCATCGTCGCCACTATCGGTGTCGTCATCGGGCGTCCAGAGACGCAATTGCGAAGCGTGCGCCGTCGACGCGTATCGTCTCTTGCCCTCCTGGTCGTCCAAGTCTGCTATTCGGTAAGTATCCCCGTTCAGGGCTTCCACCACCACCAACGGTCCACGGTACTTTGCCTGCAGCTTCGTTGACGTGCCGGTCGCTTGGGGTGCTGCCTTCACGAACACAATGTCACCCGGCCTGAAACACACGTCTAGCTGCCTACCCCGGTCGTATCTTCGCTTCATCTTCTGCTGGGCTTCCTGGATCCGTCGGCGGGCTTCGTCCTGCAGCACTCCCGGCGCAGTATAGCGCTCCGCTGCTGTTGAATGCAATCTCCTCAGCTCGGCTTCGCCTCGGTGCGGTACGTACCCGAATACGAGCTCGAACGGACTGACGTTTGTGCTGGCGTTCCTGAATTCGTTGAGGTCCCCCTGAATGCGACGCAACTTCCGGTCCCACGTCGTTCCTTCCTCGTCTTCCAGGTTCGCACGAATGGCGGGAACCAGCGTCGCGTTGAGGCGTTCCACCTGTCCGTTTGCCTGCGGGTGCCTCGGCGAATTTAGCCGGTGTCGGATCCCATGGCGTTGGCAAAAGACCTCAAAGGCCCTTGAGGTGAAGCAGGACCCTCGGTCGGAGATGATCACGTCCGGAGCGCCGAAGTCGTCGACAAATTCCTCCAGGTGTCGGACTGCACTCGCCGTCCTCGTGTCCTTGACCGCCCGAACGACGATGAACTTCGTCAAGTTGTCAATAATTGCGAGGACATATTTATTTCCCCGACGGCTCGTGATGAACGGGCCCAGGTGGTCGATGTGGATGACCGCGAACGGCCGTTCCCCAGGCAGAATCGGATGGAGGCCCCCCGCCTGACGCCCCGGCTTCGTTTTTCCCACCGTGCAGGCCCAGCACGCCTGCACATGGCGTTTGACGTAGTTCCGCATGCCTGGAAAATAGAAAAGCTCCGCGATACGCGCGAGAGTGCGCTCCGCTCCGGGGTGACTTTTCAGGTCGTGATACCGCACGACCAGACTCTTCCTCATCGTTCTCGGTACCACGTACAGCAATTTGTCCGATTTTCTCTTACAGAGCACGCCCTTATGCAGCTCGTAGCCCTCTACGCCGCTGCGCTCGTACGGTGTCCTCTCCCGCTCTGCCTTCGCAAGGACCGCCTTCTTCTGCCGCACCCATTCGTCGGTGTGCTGGTACATGCGTGTTACCTCGTCCTCGCCGTCCAGCGGAAAGATGGTGGCCACTTCGCCTCCGACAGGCTCCACGGGGGCTCGGCTCATCGCGTCCACATGAGCCATCTTCTCCCCCGGTCGGTGAACGATGCGGCAATCATACTCGCTCAGCGCGTCACTCCAGCGTACGATCTGTGGGTTGATGGTTTTCTGCGTGCTAAGGTAGCACAACGCCCGGCAGTCGGTAACGATCGTGAACGCTATGTTCGCTAGCATCGGACGCATCCTCGTAACTGCCCACACGACGGCAAGCAGCTCCAGCTTGCTGCTACGGTAGTTGGCCTCCGGCTCCGTCGTACGCCTGCTCACGGCATACACGAGCCTCAATTGCTTGTCGTGGTCTCGCTGCAGCAGCATTCCCGCTAAACCGACCGCACTCGCATCCGTGTGGACCTCCGTGTCTGCGTCCGGATCAAACGCCCGTAATACCGGTGGTTCCGTCATCCGCCCCTTTAGTGCTTCAAACGCACTCCGTTGTTCTTCCGCCCACTCGAATTTTGCCGACTTCTTCAATAGCGACGTCAGCGGCGTCGCTATGTGTGCAAAACGTGGTACAAATTTTCGGAAGAAGCTTACGAGCCCCAGGAACCGACGCACTTCATGGGCATTCTTCGGCGGCGGGTATGCTCGGATGGTTTCCACCTTTGCCTCTCCTGGCTCGATCCCCTTGCGCGAGATCTCGTGCCCCAGATAGGTAACCCGGTCGAACAGGAAGCGGCATTTCTTCAGATTTATGGTCAGCCCTGCCTTCCTCAGGGCTCCCAGCACTAGTCGCAGGTTCGGTTCGAGATCCTCCCAGCCCTTCCCCGGAATGAGGATATCATCGAGGTAGAATAGGGCGACGTCGTCCCTCAATGGACCCAAGGCCTTATGCATCACCTTGCTGAAGTACGCGGGTCCGTTCATGAGTCCAAAAATCATACGGGTGAATTCCACGGTCTCCTCTGGGGTGATTATTGCGGTTTTCTCGCGTGCATCCGGCGCCAATGGTATCTGCAGATACCCGTGCGCGAGGTCCAGGACTACGAACAGCGTGCTGTCACGTATCCGGGCCAGATGGTCGTCGATGTTCGGCAAAGGGAAATGCACGCGCTCCGTTACCGCGTTTAATTTCCTGAAATCCACACACAACCGTGATTCGCCTGATTTTTTTCTTACTAGGAGCACCGGACTCGCGTATTTCGAGCTGGTCTCAGTGACGATGCCCGCCTCCCGCCACTCCCCGATGATGTCCCGGATCTCCTTCCTCTCCCGTTCCGTCGCTCGATAGGGCTTGCACTGCACGGGGGGTACGCCAGCCGGTACACTAATATCCATAAGGACGTCCTTGGCACATCCCAACTCACGGGAAGTCAAGGCTACACAGTCCCGGAAGGAGTTTAACAACCCCAGCAACTCTTGGCGCACTTCCTCGGTCTGCCCCGGCCCCACCAACACGTCTTCCTCCCTGACGTCGTTCCTCACGACCGGCGACGCGATCGTCCGCACAGCCGTTATACTCCCTCGGGTGGTCACATGTCCCGGGCACAGCGTTCGTTCTTGGCGTCCCCAATTTACGATCGGTACAGTGGCGGTGGTGTCACACCCCAGGACGTCCACCAGCGCGACGGAATTCGCGTGCACGACCGTCTGCTCAGTTGTTCTCAGTGACGTCGACGGCACCGGCTCCTCGGTTTGACCAGACGCGCTCCGATAAAAGGTCATTGTGCCCCCTTCCTTCCAGAACGCCACTCCCGGGTGTTCCGTGAACGTCCGTCCGACGAGCATATCCATCCCCTGGACGTTATCGGGGACAACCTGAATCGCGACGTTTTCGACCGTCACTCCATCGATGGAGACGTCCGCGATGACGGACCCGCACGTTCGGACGACGAAGTCTGGGGGCCCGAACGCCTTGAGGTCGGTGCTTGTACACGACACCGGCAAGCCTTC
Source organism: Ophion slaviceki (assembly GCA_944452715.1). Classification (NCBI taxonomy): domain Eukaryota; kingdom Metazoa; phylum Arthropoda; class Insecta; order Hymenoptera; family Ichneumonidae; genus Ophion; species Ophion slaviceki. The sequence goes on along the minus strand of OX101784.1, from coordinate 8,639,995 downwards.
CGCTTGAGCTCGCGACAGTCTTAGTGTGCATTCCGAGCTGCCAGTATCTACGAATGCGGCCACTTCACGCCCTCCCACCAGAGCCGTCTTCAAATATTTCGCCGCTGACTTGTCTGGCTTTGTACTTACGGCTTGCACCGCTGGCCTCTCGTTCCGTCCCGCCGCTGGGCACTGGCTGCGGATATGCCCCTTGGTATTGCAGCGGTAGCAGGTGGGGATCTGCCTTTCCTCCGGGCAGTCCCGCGACAAATGTCCCGGCTTCCGACAGTTGTAACATGGGCGGTCCTGCCTCGTCGCTGCCCCCGCCGCTGGCTCCCTTGTGCTTACAGATTGAAATCCACGGTCTGCGCTACCCTGCGTCACCCTGGGTTGCGGCTTCTTCTGTGTCCGGGCTCCTCGGTCACTACGCTGGTCATACTCACGCCGTTGGTTGGCCAGGGTCTTCTCATAAAAAATGAGATCATGTAGCAGCGCGTCATGAGTGTATTGGGTCGCTGGCAGTGCGAGGTTGCACAGCTCCCTTGACCACAGGCCCGCCAGGATTTCCCCTCGCTCCTCCAGGAAGGTGAGCCCCAACGGTGCGCACAGGCGTGCTTTCGCGTGGAAGTACCGCGCCAAGTCCTCGCCTCGTTCCTGGCGACGGGACTTCATCCTCGTCCATCTAGTGGACATGTCGTCGCGTACGGCAAAGGTGGCCAGAAATGCCTCACGGAACTCACCCCATGACCGCAGTTCCCGGATGCGTGCCCGGTACCAATCCTTGGCACCCTCTCGCAAATGCATCCTCGCAGCGGTCAGCAGGTAGTTGTCCGGCCACTGATGCATTTCCGCCAACGACTCCAGATTCTCGAGCCATTCCCGGGCTCGAATACCGTCCGACTCGCCACGGAACTCCTCGATGTCTCGCGACAGGTCGGGGAGCACCTGGCCCATCCGCGGCAGAGTGTGTTCCGACGCGTTCTCCGTTGCGGGTGGCGGAAGCCGCATGTTGGTCAAAAGTCCGGCCAGTATCTCCAACACCGGTTCCTGTGCTTCGCTCAATAACGCCGTCCGCAACGCATTCACCACTGTCGCACTCGTGTTCTGTTCACGCATCGAAGATTGTTCTCGCGGTTCGGCGCGCGGAGCCGACGGGGCACTACTCTCGTGCGACATATCTCGCGCTTGCGCGGCACCGTCACTCGCCACGGCAAATGGCGGCTCCGCGTCTCTCGCTACCGTCACGTGTTCGTTTGCGCGCTCGGTCGGCGTCGCTCGGCCGCCATCTTGGCCGCTCGCGCGTCGCCCCACGTCCGTTACGTTCGAAGCATTCAACAGTCCTCCCCTCCCCCTGCCCCGCACTCCGGAATGGTTGAGCGGCATGGTCAGACTCTGCGCGAATTTTTCGAATAATTCCGCGTCTGCCATAAAACACTCGCTTCTACCACTCTCACTCGCGGAAAGTTTTTTTTTTTTTTTTTTTTTTTAATATCACGCTCCGGCACGCGTGTGAATCCCACTTCTGAATGTTAGAATTGGGTCTATAGTTTTATTTTCAGGTTCTTCGGGAAGGAAATCTCGAGCGACTCGGTAAGTATGTATATATATATTTATATTATTAACAGCTTGGAGCGAGGCAACACTGCTCCGAAAATACAATAATTCCGCTAGTGGAGTAAATGAGTTCGTGAGAAGGCACACACACACACTGAATTTAAACGTATAAGACTAGTAGCATGCATATAATTTACAAAACGGCCAAAATGGCTACGACACGCACACGCACTACAATCAACCGTCCATGCGCTCCCCTCGTTTACACGGCACTTTCGTTTGCCCTTTTTATTGTTCAATCTCGGACGCCTCTCCCTTCTCACGCCGGCTGCACTCACGCGGACTCGGCAATAAGGCGGCACTTTCCTTAACTGTCGCTCACGGGCTCTCCTCGCTCTCACGCTCTGTGCCCGACTGACCTACTGGCCTCATTTCCGGCCGCACTCCGACGCGTCCACTCCCCGGTGCGCCATCTCGTCGGCTCGACCGCGGCTCCGTGCTTCGCGGGAGTTTTGAAAACCCCGGGAAACGGCTCGACGACTCTAACACTAATCATTTTGTCTCATAATTTAGCGGACCTATTTACCTCATTGTCCATTTGAATTTCCATCACTTATTGTCCATTTGTATTGTTCCATTTGTATTTATAATTTATCGTACACTCAGAAAAACGTTTGGTACCGTCAAAAAAAAATTGTTTGAATCAACCATATCCTGCAGTTGCGAGTGGCGAACCATATGAACGATTCAATTGACTGCGAGATTTGGTTGAATTACAAATATATATTTATTTCCGGCAACCAAACTTTTTCTTGATGCAAAAACGCACAGAGTACTTTCAATTCTAATTCCGGTGTCCTGAAACCAACATACTGAACAGTTGGGTCGGTAATCTCTCCCTTAAAAGCAATTTCCAAATATATAGTTCAACGAAAAACATATATAGTAGAAAGAAACATGTGTGCATTGAATGAATTGCAGAACATATTTCAGTCAATACGTAATATTTTTGATAAAAGTTCATGTATAGTCCGTACCACTGAAGATATATTTTAAAAGAAAACCCCCCAACGCTGCTATAGTCGATCCAACTATATGTTGGTTTGCCCTGAATGACGGAGTAGGTTCTGACAACTAATATTATAACATAGTTGAAGCTGCATACAGTAAGTTCAATCAAAATTGGTTTTACACCAATCGAATAAATGGCAGATAGAGCATCAGCTTAATATGAACCAAATAAACATCGAGTCACTCTAATAAAATTTTGATGTGAGCATATGCAACGTATACATTAAATTGGTAGAAAATCAATTGAATATAAATCATCAAAGAAAGTATTCTCCCTACGATGGATTATAAATACAAATGGAAGACGAAGACAATAAGATAAATAGATCCGCTAAATTATGAGACAAGATGATTAGTAATTTTTAATAATGCCTATTTATTAAAGTACATATTAAAAATACTGCGATGATACAGAAACAACTTTTATTGATTAATCTACGTCGATGTACGACTGTACGGTGTCAATTGTAAGGTAATTTACAAAGCGCTCTGAGAAAATTACATAGTTAAACTTAAAAGCAATCTGCGTGTCGAAAAAAAAACTAAAGAGAAATCAATTAAATTAATGTGTACAGATAAATAATATTTTTTTCTGATGTATCGAGAATTTATCTGCAGGCCACATAACAGAAACCATCAGATTTTGTGTGTTCCCGAAGTGGAATTGGCGCAAACAAGTCTTTTTGCTTTACGCAACGCCAGGTCTCAGACTACAGCGTGGTTGCGATGACCTATTAGCGGCTTAAACCGAGGGTCCACGTGGTTGGATTTACCGAATTTAATCGATATCTGAAATTACGGGAGAACAATGGCTCGTGCCCGCAAAAAATCTCAATCACGATTCCTTTAGCAATCCTTCAATACTTATGCACTTGGTGAACACGCAACGTTAAATGAAACTCACCGGCTTCCACTAAATTTACTATCAACACCCGAGAGACGCCGTACAATGTTTTTCTCGAAGGATAGCACGCAGCGTGACAAAAATGGCGGACAAAAAGAAATTACGATCGTACACTTTCCTCGAAATGTAGAAACAAGCGATTAGTCCCCAATCTATCAAGATGTCTTCTACTTCGCACATTTTTATGTTTTCGATGTAAATCGTCTCACAAAACTTATCACAATGAATATTGTAGTTTTCTACACGCTCACAGGGGAGATGCACGTCAACAGCCAGAAAAGAAGACGTGAACAGCCGGGAGTCGAAAGGGCGATCGTAGCGGTGTTCGTGCATGCATCTGAAACTACACTGATTCGCGATTTCCACTACCCAGTTAACCAAGCGTACCATTAGTACAGCATACCACAAACGTGGAGTACGCCGTGCCCTACACTTTCGGTAATGTACGGGTACTGTAATGTACGGATACGGGATAGCAGCGTAGTCGTACCTCCACGGTATCGCTACCGTGAAGTTATACCGTACTGCAGTGCACGGTGGCTCCACGGTCCGATACTGTACCGGTACCGTACTAGTAAATTGGCGGTACAGCGTACCGTACGGCGTACCGGTAATATACCAGTACCATACGCACGTATGAGGTGGCAACAGTACCGGTACGGCGCACTCCACATGAGTGGTACATTTGCGGTACGTGGTTAGCTGGGTAACTAATCGCTCACAGCGATCGAACAGAGCGCGTCCGTGGTCGGATTTGCCAAATAAAGTCGTTATCTAGAAATCGTGCCTGGAAAAAAGTGATCAATTGTATCCACAAGAACTCAAGTAGCAATAGCAATCAATAGTAACTTTAATTAAATCATTTGTTTCAATTAACTTATTCAATTGTAGAACCAACCATCATTCGCTTTATGCGTAATAATTGATTCAGTTGGAAAATGTCGTTTATTGGCCAATATAACGACCAAATAAAAAGTTCAAATAACACGCAGATTACTTGTATGAACTCCGATGTAGTTAATCCAACCCATATAATGGGCCAGGGAGATATTGCGATTTTGACATTATAATTTGGTTGTTTCAACTAAACTGGCTTTGTCACTTGAATCGAATTGTATTTCGAGCGAGTAAAATTAGGTTGCTTCAAGGAAAATTGTTTCAACTAAATATACATAGTTGGTATTACCAAACGTTTTTCTGAGTGTAGGGAGAATACTTTCTTCGATGATTTATATTCAATTGATTTTCTACCAATTCAATGTATACGTTGCATATGCTCATATCGAAATTTTATTAGACTGACTCGATGTTTATTTAGTTCATATTAAGCTGATGCTCAATCTGCCATTTATTCGATTGGTGTAAAACCAATTTTTATTGCACTTACTGAATGCAGCTTCAACTATGTTATATCAGTTGTCAGAACCTACTCCGTCATTCAGGGCAAACCAACATACAGTTGGATCGACTATAGCAGCGTTGGGGAGTTTTCTTTTAAAATATATCTCTAGTGGTATGGACTATACATGAACTTTTATGAAAAATATTATGTATTGACTGAAATATGCTCTGCAATTCATTCAATGCACACATGTTTCATTCTACTGTATATGTTTTTCGTTGAACTATATATATCTTGAAAATGCTTTTAAGGGAGAGATTACCGACCCAACCGTTCAGTATGTTCAAATAAAGTTTGGTTTCAGGACACCGGAATTAGAATTGAAAGTACTTTGTGCGTTTTTGGATCAAGAAGAAGTTTGGTTGCCGGAAATAAATATATATTTGTAATTCAACCAAGTCTCGCAGTCAATTCAATCGGTCATATCGTTCGCCACCCGCAACTGCAGGATTTGGTTGATTCAAACAATTTTTTTTGACGGTACCAAACGTTTTTTTGAGTGCATAGATCGCAGACTAGAACAAAAATTCGCTATCTTCACCCTTAATCCAGATACCAGAGAACCAATCAGAATCCCTACAAAAATATGGTTAAATACCTAGGAGTAAGTAATACCAATAGTTAGATACGACAAACACTGAACAAGCAGCTTAAATTAGCAAACCAACGATCTCTCTTTCTAACATGTTCAATGTACAACTTCATACCATCCAGTGGTAACAGGGTAAACCGACCATTGAATGAACGAAAGCTGATTCATATTTAAAATAAATAAAAAATATCAAGTGTTGATAAAAACTTGAATGAATATAATTCGGGAAACAAAATCACAGGTGTCGTTCATACCGATTTCTCAGTTTAGTATCGAATTTTGACGCCACACGGAATTTTTGCAGTTTTTAGTAGGCAGAACGGGGTCTTATGAGCCGCGGGGTCTCCTGCGCCACACTAGTACACAGATGGTACATGCTAGGTACAAGTGCGGGATGCCAAAAGAAGCGGGAGGGGTACGCGGATCGGCCACTTTTGCGTTGTCGCCGGCCGGTGCTCGGTTGAGTGTCACGTACGTTGCTACTATTTTCGCACCAAAAGTAAAAAACGCAGTTCGTCGTATCTTTTAGTCTTCAGCCCATGTTTGTGGTGTTACGGCGATCAAGTGAGTGTACTTTGATTTAATAACAGTGTATTTATGTAATGACAGAATAAAAAATAATCTCATATCAATAGTCTTGGGGTGGCTCGGTCCAATTAGTCCATCGAATTAGACCATCGAAAAAACGGGGAAGGGGTCATTTGACCTAAAACAAGCAGGGTCTTTTGCGCATGGCTCATTAGATTTGCATTAAGAGGGAATGGTACCCCATCGCCGTCGGTATGGCAGATCGGAATAGTAGATACCCACGGATTTCCTAAATGGCTCTTCCAAATTTCACGAAATTTGACCAGACAATGTCAAATTGATAGAGGAGCGGCTGTCTTCCCATCAAATTTCTTGAAACGAAAAAAAATTAAGTAGATTGGATTACCATGCTGACGCCGTGATAGAAATGATATAAAATACAGAGTTTGGCTAATGCCACGACTTGGAGGGGAGAAAAGCCGTGTAGCCACGTTAAAAACACGTATTTTGGCACCGCAATCATGTAATTCCTCCGCATATTTCACGAAATCCGTGGGTGTCCACAATTAGTAGGTAATTGCTGATAATTTCGAGCAAATCTCGCACGATGTTGGCGAGACTTAGTTCTCGCGAATTGCAGCGAGGCGCTCAGGACGCATTCTCTGCAGACGACGTGTGTATTTCGAGTTGGCTCGAAATCGGTGAGCCGAGAAGGTGACAGCAACGAAAAAAATGTCGAAAATTGTGCGGTGGTGTTCAACAATTGTGTTTTTTAATTGTTTTTCAACGAAAAAGAAAATTCGTTGCGGAGTGTTCCAGTTGTCTCAAATCCGACGGGCTTACGCATAGTTTCATCGTGCAAGCAGCGTGGGTGACGCATTCGTCGAGCGACGTTGAGGTTATGTACTCGCATCGCTCATAAATTTTTTCCCTAAGAACGAATTTCTTTATTGTGTGGAATTGTTTAATCGCACGCGATATTATAAGTTATTAAAGCATAATTTAAAGTCGGAATAAAAACTCGTTCTTGCTCGAAATTCTTTTGGGGGAAAGTTACAGTCTAGGCCTCTTACCATCTCACAATAAGATTTTTTTCATTTTTGTCATACAAGCGTTGTCAGTGTATCATAAAACAATGTGAACACGCGTGGCATTATATGTTCTATGAATGCTCATAATTATTTTAAAGAATTATATCTTGTGTTGTGAAGGTGAATTGAACCAGTGCTTATGACTGTGTGTACGGTGAGTGGAAAAGCTGCACTTCACAGTGTGCTTCCTACACTTTGCAAAAGACACAAGCTGTTTGCGGATACTTTTATGTCGTGAACAAATTTCAGAACCGTGTATACCAAAAAAACGTTTAGATATGAAAATTCGAAAAATCTCACCCTCCGCTGTATTTGCAATATTGTCCATGCGAACAATTACAAGTGATGGAAGCAATGTTTCGGTCAACTTTCTCCACAGTACTGTTCATGTAAAAAACTCTGACTAACATTTTATAACTTTATTTAGAAGGATTCAATAAATAATCAGAAGATTTTTCTTGCCACTGAACAAGATAATCATTTTGACAAGCAGTGGCAAAGCGAATAACTTGCCCAGCTGCTTATAAAACTTGTTATGATGAAACAGTACCCTGGAGATAGTCTAACAAATCATTTCTTCCATCACTTGTCGTTCTTCTGTGAGTGAGATTTTCCTCATTTTTATATGTGAACAAAGTTCTTTTGGTCCTCACAGTGTAGATATTTGTTTGCGGCACAAAAGTATCCGCAAAGAGCTTGCACCTCTCGTAAAGCGCAGAGAGCACACTGCAACATGCAGTTTTTGCACTCACTGTACACAGAGTTATAAGCACTGATGCTAGGCAATTCATTTATCTTTCCACATTAAATGTAATTTTCTTTAATAATTCTGACTATAGAACAACTGATGCCAAACTCGTTCTCATCATTCTATAATGCATCCGCAATGTTTGAACCTAAAAGGTGGGAAACTATTAAGTAGTGAGAAAATTTAAAAGAGCACATTGAAGCTGAGAATCCCGAGTTTTCTAGCTTCCACTTAGAAAGTTGTATTTCTCCCTTTGTGATTAATAAGTCAAAAGAAAGGTTGCAATGAAAAATGCTCGATTTCTCTTTTTACAATAAAGTCTACCGAGAAGGAAAAATTTGTTCGGTTAATAACGCAATCAGACCCATTTTCCTTGGATGACCCTCTCTATTCTGAGCTTTTGTTACTTCAATACAAAAGTTATGATATCTTTGCGGGTGACTATTGCAACGATTATGTTCGCGTATTTAAAAAAAGCTTTTCCCAGTTTTTTTCCACAAAAAGTATGCTAAGCGTAAAGTTTCTCTTATTTTTTGTGTGATCCGAATTATGAAGGTTTTAAATTGGGTAAAAGAAGTGAAGAAATGTTATTATGAGTTTTGACCACGATTATTTCGCTCGTTAGGTCGAAAAAATTTGCTTTTCTACATTTACGAGTATTTTCGCTCACGAACAGTGACAATTTGTAGAAAGAAAAAATAATTTATCTTTTTTTCAACAAATAAAATTTCTCTTTATTTTCTCAAGGATACTTTTATTTGTTTGTTAATTTTTCATTATAAAATAACAAATGAACCCGCTAAAAGTAAAAAAGTCCATTTGGTAACTTTTTTTTATTTGGAGAATTTTTTGGATGTTATAACCTTTCTGTATTTCCTATGCTTTTTTTACACGAAATTTATCTTCTGCTAAATTGGCATATTGGGAATTTGTTTTGTCTCTAAATTTGTGGACAAGAAAATTAAGTATATAAATGTCTTTAGAAGAAAATTTAGAATACTAAAAATTAATGTTTCCATTAAAAATTTTTGTATATACCAATATTATTATTATATATATTTTGCATATACCAATATTGAAAATACAGGGTGGTGGTATTAAACGTTCAAAATAAAGTTCATTTTTCAAACAAAAAACCGAGTTAGTCAATGGCATTTTTTATTGTCTGAGGGTATATTGGCCATTTTCCAATGAGAAATTGACAAATGAATATTATTACACTTTTAAACATGAAAATAAAAATTCGCCTGTTAATAAAATTATTAAACAAAATTTTGGACAAATTGATTTTTTTCTTTCTCCAAACTGCCACTTTCCATAAGCAAAAATACTGTGTTTACGTCATTTTTACCGTTGAATTTGACAGCGCAGATGCAGCAATCATATTTATTGCTGAGAAGTACAGAAATTCTTTGGGTAGCAGAATTGGTCTGGTCGAGTCGGGTCGGGTAATTAGACTATGATTCGGATCGAGTACCCGAATTTTTCGGGTACCCGAATCTGTCGGGTGTGATCGAATGGGTATACTCGAACTTTATCCCGAATTTTTCGAGTACTCGTCTCACATCGGGTACTCGATAAGCCGTGTTGCCGGAACAAAATTTCACATTTAATTTCATAGTAGATAGGGCCACGAAAACGTACCAAAACGGACGAAATAGTCTCCAGCTTTATGTTCTCTACCCTTCGCCGATAGGTTGGAGTTCATAAGAAATACAAATGATTGATTCAATAATTTTAGAATTTTTGTTATGTGTATATTTACAATTTTTTCCGGCAAACTTCTTTTATGACACTCGCATTTCAGGAAATACCAATATATTTGAATGTCGAAAAACTGAATAAAATAAAGATTCTTCGTCGAATTTTCATTAATTCTGTCTAGTGCCAACTGGTAATTTCGGCGATCCGTTCTTCTTAATTTTTTTTTCATTTTTAAATGTTTGCCCAGAAAAAAACTTGTTCTTCAAACGCTTATATCTTTGAAACTAATCAATATATTTTCAATTTAAAAATTTCAAATAGAAGCTACATTTTTCTCGCTTCGAATAAACGCAGGGCGTTCAATGTTGGTCTTTTCGGGCTTATTCTTATTATTTTAAAGCTTCATGTTTCTAGTTTTGAGATCTGTCGGCAAACATTTTTTGTGAGCTACGGTTATCGCGAAATCATGAGAAATATGGTTCCACGAGCCCAGGAATTTTTTTTCAGTTAAATCAATGCATAGGTCAGTTAGCTTGTTTATTTAGCTTCAACTTCCTTTTTTATTAGTCTCTCTACGTTATTTTTTTGCTGAGATATCCGAGCGTGAATGAAAAAGCATCCTGTTGTCTTTGATCATCGATATCTCAGCAACCAATGATCGCACAAGGATTTAAAGGGCAGCTTCGAAAACTTGAATACATTTCCTACAAAATTATTTCAATTATTTTTGACAATTTTTTTTCATCTATAACATTGATATGAAAAAAGTAAAAAAAATTGACGTTTTACGGCTTTTCCGTAAATCTACCACTACACTACAAGCTTTGATGGAAAGACTAGGGTTGCCAGGTTTTTTTCAGCTTCATGTATTCTCAATAGCCCTGTAAATTGGCGAATTGATCTCTCGCACTGTTTTTCCGGACCGATTGATCAAAGTTTGCAACACAATTGAAGGAACAAGTCCATTGTTCCTAAACATCGTGTAATCATTATCAAAATGAAAAAAATCGACTTTTTCACAACTTTGCACCAGTTGCTTGTTAAATTTGAGAAAAAAATCGAAAAATTTCCAATTTTTTTTTTCAAATTTGTAAAACGTTTCATGAAACAACACTAATTCATTTTCGACACGATTCGGTCTTCGGTCACCATAATTTCACTCGTCGTTATTTTCATTAATCAAAAGTTGACACCTCCAAGCTGTTTTCACTACTCTATGTGAGAACATTTATGCGAGTAATTCTCGATATTGTCTGAAAAGGTTATCAGGGTTACAAAAGAAAGTTCTTTTCAAACCGCATTTTTTTCGAAAGGAAAAAGTCATTAACAGCTTTTTCAAAACTAATATTTTTTCTTTTCGGCAAAATTCCTCGAAGTTTTAGCAAAAATATTCATCAAAAGTTTTTTAATCTTTAACTTTTTTACGTATTGCCTAGGTGACATTGAATTCTGCCAGTTTTGGGATTTCAAAAATGCCAAAACTGGCAAAATTCAATGTCACCTAGGCAATACTTTTTTAAAAAGTTAATTTTGGTTTGGCATTTCAAAAATGCGAATACTGGCAAAATTCTATGCCTAGGCAATACTTAAAAAAAAGTTAAAGTTTAAAAAACTTTTGATGAATTTTTTTTCCAAAACTTCGAGGAATTTTACCGAAACGAAAAAAGATTAGTTTTCAAAGAAAACTATTCATGAATTGTTCCTTCCGAAAAAATGAGGTTTGAAGAGAACTTTCTTTTAGAACCCTGATAACCTTCTCAGAAAATGTCGAGAATTACTCGCATAAATGTTCTCAGATAGAGTAGTGAATACAGCTTGGAGGTATCAACTTTTAACTAATGAAAATAACGACGAGTGAAATTATGGTGAGCGAAGGCCAAATCGTGTCTAAAATGAGTCAGTGTTGTATCCTGACACGTTTTACAAATAAATTTAAAAAATTGCAATTTTTCGCATTTTTTTCCCAAATTTAACAAGCAACTAGTGCAAAGTTTTGTAATAAGTCGAAACAAGCTGGTCTTTTCATTTTTATGATGATTACACGATGTTTAGGAACAATGTCTTGTTCCTTCAATTGTTTTGTAAACGTTGGACAGATCAATTCGCCAATTTACAGGGCTATTGAGGATACATGAAGCTGAAAAAAAACCTGGCAACCCTAGTCTTTCCATCAAAGCTTGTAGTGTAGTGGTAGATTTACGGAAAAGCCGTAAAACGTCAATTTTTTGTACTTTTTTTCATATCAATGTTAAGGGTGAAAAAAAATTGTCAAAAATCAATGAAAGAATTTTAAAGGAAATGTATTCAAGTTTTCGAAGCTGCCCTTTAAATCCTCGTGCGATCATTGGTTGCTGAGATATCGATGATCAAAGACAAAAGTATCCTTTTTCATTCAAGGTTGGATATGTCAGCAAAAAATTAACGTAGAGAGATTAATAAAAAACGAAATTAAAGCTGAATAAAGAGGCTAACTGACCTATCCATCGATTTAACGGAAAAAAAAATCCTGAGCTCGTGGAACTTTCAAAAGAACCAAAAAAATTTGGACGTTTTTTTTGCGCTATTTCTCATGATTGCACGATCAACGTAGGTCACAAAAACATTTTGCTGACAGATCTCAAAAATAGAAACTTGAAGCTTCAAAATGCTTTTTTTCATCTTGATACGACCTTTTTTCACACAAATACAGCGCTTCAAAAAACACTTGAAAAAATGCAAGAAGCTTTCTATTCCTTTAATTTTTTGGACTAGTGTATTGCATAATATTCTTTTGGCAACAATATTTGTTTACATTTCGCGTGAAAAATAATAATATAACATGTAGAAAGCGAATAAAACTTAAAACATGATTTACGTAAATGCAATCAATTATTTAGATAATTGAATCTGTAGTATAAAACTAGATCAAACGAGAGCGCTAATATCTTCATATGAGCGCTGTCGTTCGCAGTGCGTCACCAGCAAAGACTTGCTGAGCGGTGCGGAGCTCTTCGCACCTACCGATCGAGCTATATCGAGCGTAGTCGAGATAAAAGTCCATTGTTTAAATGATTGATTGCAAATATTGTCACTGCATTTTGCAGCGAGCCGCCGGCGAACACTCACGGTGTGTCATGATTTACGTCAATATTTGGCGACAGGCTCCATTTGAGAAGAAAATGCCATCAATTATTTAGATAATTGAATCTTTAGTATAAAACTAGATCGAGGGAGAGCGCTAATATCTTCATATGAGCGCTATCGTTCGCAGTGCGTCACCAGCAAAGACTTGCTGAGCGGTGCAAAGATCGTCGCACCTACCGATTACAAGCGTGCTCGAGATAAAAGTCCATTGTTTAAATGATTAATTGCAAATATTGTCACTGTATTTTGGAGCGAGCCGCCGGTGAACACTGACGGTGTGTCATGATTTACGTCAATATTTGGCGACGGGCTCCGTTCGAGAAGAAAATGCCATCAATTATTTAGATGATTGAATCTGTAGTATAAAACTAGATGGAACGAGAGCGCTAATATCTTCTTAGGAGCGCTGTCGTTCGCAGTGTGTCACCAGCAAAGACTTGCTGAGCGGTGGAAGCTCTTCGCACCTACCGATCACAAGCGTGGTTGAGATAAAAGTCCATTGTTTAAATGATTGATTGCAAATATTGTCACTGTATTTTGCAGTGGGCCGCCGGCGACCGCCTACGGTGTGCCATTATTCACGTAAATATTTGGCGACAGGCTCTATTCGAGAAGAAAATGCAATCAATTATTTAGATGATTGAACCTGTAGTATAAAACGAGATCGAACGAGAGCGCTAATATCTTCTTCGGAGCGCTGTTGTTCGCAGTGTGTCAAAAGCAAATACTTGCTGAGCGGTGCGAAGCTCTTCGCACCTACCGATCACAAGCGTGGTCGAGAATAAATGCAAAAACAATTGTTTAAATAATTATTTTTGCGAATTTTTTACTACACCGTTGTTTTTTGCAGCGCGTAAGCAGCAATCTTTAGTAGTATAGCTATGAGAGTTCTAACCCCGGTCCTCTAAGGGGGGGGGGGGTGCGGGGCGGGGGGTTCACGCGGGGAGGGGTATGACGTCACGCGGGGAGGGAGACTCGGCGGAGAGGCTGACGTCATGCGGGGAGGGAGAAGTTGTTGGAGCGGCAGCGGGGGGGGGGGGGGGTATATACCGATTATCGATTAATTGATCATCGATTATTGATCTTTATATATATTTAAAATTTATTGTTGATTTATTTTTGTCTTATATTGTTATTTTCGCGGATTTTATTATTTAGTGACTCTTGCCAGAGAGCCAAGTTGGTTGACTCGTGTCGCTGAGAGAAGCGATCGGATTACACGTATGCATGAGAGAGAGCGAGAATGTGAGATGGAGCGACCACATCGCATGCATGTGAGATAGAGCGAGATATACATTTACCATTAGACATTCAAAGACTAAAGCAGTTGGGTTTGTCGGGTGAGATCCCAAACAAACCCAAACAAACCCACGAACGTCTTCCAACATCTATTGAACGTCTTCGAACATCTATTGAACGCTTTCGAACGTCTCACGAACGTCTCTTGAACGTCTCACGAACGTCTCATGAACGTCTCTTGAACGTCTCACGAACGTCTCCGAACGTCTTCCGAACATCTCACAAACGTCTCTTGAACGTCTCTTGAACGTCTCACGAACGTCTCCGAACGTCTCACGAACGTCTCACGAACGTCCCCGAACGTCTCTTGAACGTCTCACGAACGTCTCTTGAACGTTTCACGAACGTCTCCGAACGTCTCACGAAAGTCTCCGAACGTCTCACGAACGTCTCACGAACGTCTCTTGAACGTCTCACGAACGTCTCATGAACGTCTCACGAACGTCTCCGAACGTCTCACGAACGTCTCCGAACGTCTCACGAACGTCTTCGAACGTCCCATGAACGTCACACGACCGTCTCCGAACGTTTCACGAACGTCTCTTGAACGTCTCACGAACGTCTCTTGAACGTCTCACGAACGTCTCCGAACGTCTCCGAACGTCTCTTGAACGTCTCACGAACGTCTCTTGAACGTCTCACGAACGTCTCTTGAACGTCTCACGAACGTCTCCGAACGTCTCACGAACGTCTCCGAACGTCTCATGAACGTCTCACGAACGTCTTCGAACGTCTCACGAACGTCTCACGAACGTCTCACGAACGTCTCACGAACGTCTCACGTACGTCTCACGTACGTCTCTCGAACGTATGAGAGCAATATTTTATACAACTGTGTAATCTCATAACAGATAATGTAACAACGAAAGGGGTGAGGAGAATTAAAAAATCACATAATGTCACATTTCGTTTATTTGCATGAATCTTCATGATTCAACCACCAATTAAACATTTTAAATACATTTTGTAATGCACAATTTTTTTCATGCTTTTCACATCGTAAAGTATAGCTTACGCCTAATTTACTTAAGGTATCCATATCGCCAAAGTCCACGTCCAACGTTTTAATAACTAGATCATTTTTCATACTTAATATATCAGCTAGCCATTCTCGTTTTTCATGGCCGTCAACATATACGATAGGATACATATCGTCTTCCGTTGGGCCCACAACTGCAGCCGTTATTAAACCTTGAGCCATGCTATATGGAACGTTTCCATAGGCCCACTTTAGACCATGATGATTCAGAATCAGCCATGACACTTCGTATCTCTCAGATTTTGTGAGAAGTCTCCATGGTATGATACTCGCGAAAATGTAATGAGAGAGCACACATTCCGCTCTCAGAATCGCTACTTCCTTCACGACAAAGTTTCTCCCAACAATGAATCCTTGTAGATCGACAAATGTAGGTACAGACATAACGAAGATGTATTGGCTCGATCAAGTCGATAGCAAGATCAATTGATGACTGACGTTAATATTTAAGAAACTCGTCTTTAAATTATTTATTTATCGAGCGGGGGTTACTTGCTGATCTATACAATTTTACGAACCATGTTTGTCAATGGACAATATTCAACAACGCGATCGTGCAAGATCAAACAATAGGCAGTAGTATTTGGTGGCAAATCTTCCTTACATTCGAACTCTATTCGCACGTCCACGGTAGCATTTTTCACAGACTCGTTCTGACGCGAGCAATCGATAACCGTGAGAGGGCCGTTATATTGAAATTTTGCGATAGTGAGCAAAGAATTATCACTATTACAGCCGTAATAAGATTTACGGAATCGAGAGTACATATTGAACAAAATGGCGAATCTGTTTTTGTCAAAGTCCAAATTCAAATCATCGTAAGGATAGGATTCCGAGTTGCGATAAAGTTTAACATTGGCGAGCTTGCAGTCGTCGAATAGTGTAATGTCCTTTACCATAGAATTTTTTTTGCCAGTCTGCAGCGCAAATATTACATATCTTGGTTTCTCTAGCTGGGAGGCAGCTTTCACAGTCCATGAGTGTTTCGTTGTGCTTTGAAGCAGTGGATACTCGTATAGATCCCAAGAGCGAAAGCTCATATTCAAGTATCGCCCACTCTCCAATGTTCGAAGTAATGACAATTTAGTTATCTCATTTAATATTACGTGAGGCATACGCCATTGTATTTTGAGTAATTCAACTTCTGCCTCTACTAATGGATGCTGACTGAATACGCAATTGTTATCATTGCGAGAACGTATCAGAATTAGCTCATGACGAGCATTGATAACAACGCGCTTGTAATCTTCACAGAATCCTAGCAATATGTTGAGAGGTACACAAAAATTGAAGTATTTTCCCCCATTATTATGTGTTACATCCCACGTAGCATTTTTCAAAGTATGACTCCTCTCAGGGCTTAGAGAGATGTAGTTTTTAATCGTGGTTGTTATTCCAACGTTTCGATTGCGATCAATCTCCACACCATCGAGCTCATAACGAACTTCATCAAACATGAATGCAACGCAATTGTTTCCCAATACTACTATTGCTTGATCATCAGGTTTTTTAAGCACCGTGAACTTTCCTTCAACGTAGAGAAAACTTTCAGATGGTAGGGTGTACAAGTCTTGGTGTTGTATAGGAATTCGTATTTCATCACTCTGTCCAAACGTTGAGTTGGCATACGGATTGTACATATGAGTCTGAGTCTCATGAGTCTCAATTTTGATGATACGATCGTCAAAGATTGGCTCCCCACTGATATTCAAAACGTCAGTCATTCTTTTGCCTGAAGTATGTCGTACAATAAATCCCAAAGATTCTAAAAGTTCACAATTCGCTACACTGAGTTTCTTCTTTGCGGGTAATTTAACACTCAATGCCGCTTGTCTTCTTGCAAGAGTATTATCGTGTGGGATCGTATTATCTCGCATAGAAATATTGTCTCTGGCGTATTCCGTGTCGTACAGAATGAGCATCACAAGCGTCGCTTTCGTATGTGCAATCTCACCGTAATTTCTTCTCCTCGAAAATCGAGTAGTTTTCCCTTTTGATCCACGATACGTATCGTTAGATCCGTAATGCTCCGCACAACGATCGGAAGATAAATGATTTGCGCAGGCGTTTCCGATATCTTATATCCTGGTGGTACGCTCGGCGAAAATTCATGTATCGTGTGTACACGCTCGCCATTGCAGTACGCACCAGTGGTGACACTGCATTCTATGCGGATAATGTTGACATTCATTATGTTTATCGGTACATCAGATTCCTGCCATTTCCAGGGATGCAGTATTCGATTTGATGAAAATCCCAACAGGGATCCTACGTTGTCGGGTTTAGTGAAATTTATTCTGTACGCAAATTTGATTTCGCTCTTTAGTGTATTATGATTAGCGCGTAGCACGATTGGGTATTCGCCATTTTCATCGAGGTCATCGTTATCAACCTTTCGAAGAACAATTTCGTTTTCAACATCATCACCGCTGTCAACACCTTTGAGTAAAATTGCACGATTCAGATACGCATTTATGGCTCTCAGTTCATACGATCCTTGGGGGATTATAATTTCCTTGTCATCATTGTCAAAGTAAAATTTGTTGTTTGATGAATTCACATTTGGTATTGTGTGATAAGTTTCGAAATCCGTCAAACCGAGCTCATAACAGTCATCATTGAAATCTATGGCGGGAAAATAATTTGCGGTTAGAAGGCTACTCTTGCCGGTCAACGTAAGCGTCAGTGACATGTTTCCCTCGAATACTGAGTTGATTGACACATTGTCACGGCTTAAATACATATTGATCGTCGACGTTTTGGAGAAATTGCAAGCACAATTGCCCGCAAATACTCTGATTATAATTCTGATAAGATGTTCGATTGTATTGTATTTTTGTGGTATTTGGTCCAAAATATCGCACCAACTCCTTGGGCGGTCGAAGATTTCCAAAACTATCAAAATATATTATATGACTCCCCCTCTTGGCATAGGCTACCCAATGCGTACCGGGGCCATCGGCATCATCCAAATTTACTATACCGCTCTCATCTAGTTGCACGCCACCATAAACTGGTAAATTATTGCGCATGAAGACCCCCTGAAGAATGGTATGCACATGCGCCTGGCTAAGCATTCCAATTGTACATTAGTTGTTACACCCATGGGCATTTTCACCGTGTTTTGGCGTTTTTTTTCTTAGTTGAACATCCTTGTCCACGCTTGTAGGGAGCGAGATAGAGCCCATAGCCTTCTATAGCTCGATTATGACGTATTTCTTCAAGTTGACGTTGCGCCGCTTTGCTATCATTCACAGCCTTTGCTATCCCAGCTGCCCCACCAGCCAGTGAACCAAGAACTCCCAGTAATGGTAACATTGGCAAAATTCCGCCACGCTTTGCTATCGGCAGTATTCTCTTAACGGGTTTTTTTTTCTTTGTCGATGAGTTCTTTGTCTTCATTCCCATGCCGAATTTCGTTTTTGCTTTCATAGCTGTCCAAACAGCGGTCGCTGCTGTTTTCTCGCCAAAAGTCGAATCTCTCGCAGTAATACGTTTTCGTGTCGTTGTTCCAAGTATATTATCCGCAACGTGTCTTTCGCCTAAATGATTGCTTCGAGAATAGGCTATATCGTGGTCGCGACAAGTGGCATCCAATGGATTTATACCACGATCACCCCGTGCCAATCTCTGCTCTAACTGAGTGCCTGGTCCACAAAATTGGTATCCGGGAATATGTAACTCGATCGGAAGTGCATTTATTGCACGATTTAACAAACCGTTGCCTTTTCTCTTTGACATTCGGCACAATTATATATAAACGGTGCTGGACCGTCAATGTATATTAGCTGTCCCGGTAAATTCCAATGGCGCGTGCATCGGCGATATTGCTGCACTTCCGAATCAGCCTTTATATGTTCGGGAAGCCTCTCCCACAAAATGTCAACGAAGTGATGAAAATTTTGTAACAAAACAATTTTTGGAATAAACTGTAATTGCTGAGCCGTTAAGCGGAGAATACTGCAATCGTCCGATAGGTACAAAAACATTCTCAATACTGAGCGGATTTGGCTCGGTGCACTCCTATAAATACTCCTCACACGACGCATTTTGGGCGAATATGTGTTTGGATTCGAGGGAGAAAACATGCGTTTCGTGCAACAAGCGACGGTGATTCAAGTGACCAATTTCGACGATAGAGTAATGGAGGGCCAACAAGTACGCAAGCATGGAGACATGCTGCCACTTACGATACGCAGCATTATTTGCGGTCCTTCAAATTGTGGGAAAACCAATGTTTTGTTAAGTTTAATAGAAAGTCCAAATGGTGTACGTTTTGAAAACCTATATGTATACTCGAAATCGCTTCAACAGCCAAAACATCAATATTTGGAAAATCTGCTAACATCGATTAACGAAATTGGCTATTTTAAATTCTCAAATAATAGTGATGTTATCCCACCGCACGAAGCGCTTCCGAACTCCATTTTTATTTTCGATGACGTAGCATGTGACAAGCAAAATACAGTAAAAGAGTACTTTGCGATGGGCAGACACTCGAGCGTTTATTGTTTCTACCTTTGCCAAACATATGCCAAGGTTCCCAAGCATCTTATACGCGACAATGTGAATCTGCTTATTTTATTTAAACAAGATCGTACAAACTTGAAACATGTTTACAATGAACATGTAAATACAGACATGTCGTATGAAGATTTTCTGGTGTTATGTCAAAAATGTTGGCATCACAAATATGGCTTCATGGTGATTGACAAAGATAGCTCATTGTCCGGTGGTCGATATAGAAATGGATTTAACGAGTTTGCAATACCGTAATGTAGTCAGTCGGCATTGAGACATCAGCTGTGCAATGACCGACAAATAATTTCGTGTGGGCATGATGACGACAATTGATACTGATGAAAAGATTGCGAGGGAAATTGCAAAAACAAGCGACTCAATACGCAAAAAATATCAAGCTTTGAAGACTGGAAAAATGGAAGAAGATCTTGCATTGGAGAGACACTTCAAGCCAATCACCGAACCTCTCAAGCAGATTGTTGAGCAATCGGCTGCTGTTGAATCTCTTGGGCCGGAAATTGAATCGTTGAGTATGTCGGAAGCAAAGGACCTAGAGAAGGATGTGAAACAAGGAACAAAGCGCACACGTTCGTTATTTCAAGATTCGCTGGTAACTTCTACACCGAATCAGTTGAAACGCAAGCGACGAAAGGAATCTCTGGATGATACGTCGATGGCTGCTGTACCCTTGCAACCAGCCACCATTGTTGAAGAAGACGTTTTTGAGACTACGCCCGAATCATTCGTGTCTACAGTTCAACGTCAATTACAAACGGCTGAAGGTCAAAATACATTGCGCGAACATTTCGGTCCACTCGGTCAACAATATATTTCATTTATTCTTTCACAAGACAAAAATTCCAGCATGGATTACGTGTATGCCGTCAAATTTGCCAATAAAGGAATGATGTTAGGCGATAAGCGTTTCGATGTGGATAATGATGATAATATATTCATCGATGGCATAAAATACTTGGGAACCCCTGGACTCTATGAGCTAATCTTCAAGAGAATTCCTGACGATGCAATATACACCGAGGAAGATAAAAACAAATATAAAAGTATATTGTTGGCAACAAATGCAGATCGACGTGGTAGCAATATACTCAATCCTGTATTGGGTAACAAAGGCTTCAAGTATAAATATATAATTGGACCATTAACTTTCGACCGAAAAACTGGAAGAGGTATAGAAATACCGCTCGCCATGACGTTAAATAACAACAAAATCGATTACGTGCATTGGAATGACCCCAATGAGTTGGTCGATCGTTTGCGCTTGTTGGAAACTTCACGACACGCGGGTAACCCCGTGAAAAACGACACAACCAACCCAACCTCGAGCCAGCGTCACGCCAATCACATTCTATCATTGGCCGATGAACGGCAGCACTATCGGCTTAGTGTTGCGCCACGGTAGGAGTGATCTCTTCGGCCCAACGCTGGCATGTACGGTTGGCCAATAGTAGGCTTACCGGAAATCCTAACAGTTGGCCGGATATTGGCCCAACATTGGGCCCGTGAAAAACGACGCAACCGACCCAACCTCGAGCCAGCGTCACGCCAATCACATTCTACCATTGGCCGATGAACGGCAGCACTACCGGTTCAGTGTTGCGCCACGGTAGGAGTGACCTCTTCGGCCCAACGCTGGGATGTACGGTTGGCCAATGGTAGGCTTATCAGAAATCCTAACAGTTGGCGGTTTGGCCGGGTTTGGTTGGCGGTTTTTCACGGGCCCAATGTTGGGCCAATACCCAGCCAACTGTTAGGATTTCCGGTAAGCCTACTATTGGCCAACCACACATGCCAGCATTGAGCCAAATAGATCACTCCTACCGTGGCGCAACACTAAACTGACGGTTGGCGTGATCACCGGCCCACAGTAGGGCTAAGGTCGGCTTCATATTGTTGGCGCAATATTCGGGCTAGTGTTGGCCCAGTGTAGGGCTGTCAAAACAACCCAACGATTAGCCAACAATCGATCAGATTCACAAGTTTCTGTGCTCGATGATTGCTCATCGAAAAAATTATTCACTAACATCGTTATGCACAATCACTTATTCGTGGAATGTTTCCAAATTTATTTCACTATCTACTTGTCTTTTCATTTCATTGCCTCTGATCCTAACCTGCTGTAAAGAGTCTTCTAATTTTTGTCGTCGTTTTAACACTCGACGTTTCTTAATACTATCATAATAACTCGGCATTTTTTAATACACCACAAAACTTTAGTATAAATCAATTTTACTTTTAATAAAGTGAATTTCAGATAACAGTCATTATGAGCCATGCTAAAAATGCCATGCTAAAAATAAGCATTGGCAAAACCGCGGTCAAACGATTGGCTCAGACTCAGGGCCTGCGCTCGCCGCGACAATTGGCCGACGGTCATTAATTAGTACTGGCCCAGCGTTGGCTCTTCGATGGTGTGCCGAGCTTGAATTCGAGACTGGCAAATCCATGATCAACCGATTGGCCCATGTTCGGGGCCAACACTGTGACCCAATAGTTGGCTGACAGTTGGTAATCGGTATTTGGCCCAAGGTTGGGTGTGCGTTGGTTTGCCATGCTTCAAATGAGCACTGGCAGAATCATGGCCAAATCATTGGCCCGTATAACGGACCAACACTGGGTATTAGTGGTTGGTGCTGAATATCGTACCAAGCGTCGGCCGTATCTTAAGCGCCGGCAAATTTTTCACGGGACAACGCTCACGAGAATGAGATAATGTCGATTATTGAGGAACTTCGCGAAGGGGGTCTCATTATAAATTAACCTATGCATCGATGATAATGATAATTCCTTCATCGCTATTGATACCGAGATGTCGATCAATAAATTCGGATCATCGCTAGGAGCGCAGGATAATTCATACTATCAGTGGACTGGGCTAATAAGAAATTATACACGTGATAATGCTCTCTGTCTAACCTCTAGTGGCTTCGATGCAAGATCACGTAAAATACGAGGCGTAGCCCTACCTGAAGGGGATTACGATGCTGCTAATAAACGTTACGTGGAAATGAAAATCAAGCTGTTAACAGAACGCCTGGATGAATTTGAGAAGAATTTCATAGCACTAGAGGATACACTTCGAATAACTATGAACGATACGTCTAAAACGATTCAGTATGTAACCGACGCTGTAGCTGACACAACGCAGGAAGATTTGTAAAAATCGTCTGGTCAAACACACGATATGCTCGGAGAAGAAAAAACGTCTGAAGAAAAGCAGCTCGTGGAGGAATTACATGCACCAGCAAGAAAAAACTTTCTGCGAAGACGTGTCATCGTACGTGGGTATGATGATTTGTGGCAGGCTGACGTAGTCGAAATGCGGCCGTATTCGTGTTTCAATAAAGGCTACAATTACATGCTCACCGTCATCGATGTGTTGAGCAAGTATGCATAGACCGTACCCTCGAAAAGTAAAACTGGCAACGAAATGGGTACACGATCATAGCAGACATCCGAAAAATCTTCAGACCGACAAAGGCAGAGAATTTTACAATGTAAACGTGCAACGACTCATGGAGAAATACAACATCAATCATTATACGACGTATTCTATTATGAAGGCCTCGGTCGTCGAACGATTCAATCGCACTCTCAAAAATAATATGTGGAAAATGTTTACACTCAATGGTAATTACAAGTGGATCGATGCGTTACCGCAACTCGTTATGAAGTACAATGCTCGAAAGCATCGTACGATTGGCATGAGGCCCATCGACGTTACTCCTGCGATCGCAGAGAAACTCTTAACCACCGTATACAGCAATGTAAAAATTGCGGCTCCTGCAAGATTCAAAGTCAATGATTTTGTGCGCGTAAGCAAATTCAAGACAATATTTGAAAAAGGTTTCACACCAAATTGGACCACCGAAGTGTTTAAAATCGTCAAGGTGCAACAAACTTATCCTGTAACGTACCTAGTCGAGGACTCAAGTGGAAATCCAATAGCCGGAGGATTCTACGAATACGAACTGCAACGTGTTGCCAATCCAAACATATATCTCGTGGAGAAGATAATACGCAAAAAGGGCAATGATGTTTATGTTAAATGGTTGGGAATGGATAAATCTCAAAACTCGTAGATACACAAAAATAACATATTGTAATAACTTTTATAAAGTATATGAAAAATTCAATAAAGTTTATTTACAATAGGCATACCATTTTACTTATGTATACATTCACCATTCCTTATAAAAATAAATGATTATATCCTGTAAACATTAACATACTCGCATTATATATAACATGAATATTTTCCAATATATATCAAATTTACATTAATACATTCATTATATCTATCCATTTTTATTTTATAACAATATATACAATGTAGCCTAACAAACACATTTACAATGCTATTTTATAATGACCCCAGGGTAGAGTGTCCGTACTTTTCGGCACGATATACCGCTTGTCATCGTGTGGAATTAGAGCAATTTTTGACTCTGAAATAGTGTAAACTTCGTGCAGCTTCGATCTTATGCAAGACTGTTGACGAGTCATCTCAATTTCTTCCCGTAAACAGCGAGTGTAGTCATTGAAATTTATTGTTCGCGCGACGACATTACTTTTTACACCTTTCACCTTTTTCGTGTCTTTTTTACCATCGACTCGCAAAGCGTACATTTTTGCTCGCAATCCCACAAATTCTGTTATTACCATACCATTATTTTCATCTTTCATGAGACCGGGCACTTTCTTGTTGACTAACGGTAAACCGTACACGTTTTCCATCGGGTAATCGCTCGTATCAAATTTGTCAATGTTACGCTTCATATCGTCGTAAACGTCGTCAGACTTGATGTGGTATATGCAGGGTTGCGAAATTTGTAATGAAAAAGTAATGCATTATTCATTACTTTTTTAAAAAGTAATGAAAAAATATTTCATTACCCATTACATTTCATTAAGTAATGTAAAAAAATTCCATTACCCATTACATTATATTTTGTAATGTAAAAAATTTCCGTTACTCATTACATTTGATTTTGTAATGTAAAACATTTCCGTTACTCATTACATTTGATTTTGTAATGTAAAAAATTTCCATTACTCATTACATTTGAATTTGTAATGTAAAAAATTTCCATTACTCATTACATTACATTTTGTAATGTGAAATATTTTCATTACAAAATGCAATGTAATATGTAATGAAAAAAAAATTCATTACACATTACCTTGTAAGGGGCAATGGACATTTTTTACATTACAAAGTCCAATATAATGAGTAATGGATTTTTTTTACAATACAAAATATAATGTAATGAGTAATGGAATTTGTTTAAATTACAAAAT